>JAQGBT010002483.1:0-23842 GCA_034698585.1 Disparrhopalites patrizii | reverse complement strand
ATGCTATAGGTACGTATTAGTGCATGCTTGTAGGCTAAAGGAATTTGTAGGCAGTGCTATGCATTTGCCCACCTTTGATACAAGCACAATTTCTTTCTTTTCTCACTAAAATGTAAATATTTACGCCCAATTATGTAAATATTGTTAGAATTTGGAAATTTATCAAAGTTAAGCCTGAAAATAATCTTAATTAATTATTATTTATATTTTTGAAACTAATTCTCTATACCAGCAGTGTTTTTGGTACAGATTGGGTGCTCTTATAGAGAGAGTCGACTGACATTGGAGTCTGATAAAATTGTCTTCTTGTACAGGTATAATTCTATAATATTATTGTATATCAGGATATGTATAGTATATACTATTATGTATGTATTCATTGTATACATACATAATACTCTATTTTTACACAGTGAAGTCTCACTAAAACAAGTCTCTTTATGACAACATTTCTCTGTAACGACCTTGTTTTTTAGACCTTCGTACATGTAAGGTACATATTTAATGTTCAATGTAACATTTCCCTGTAACAATATTTTTTGCACTTCCCTTCAGTGTTGTTATAGAGAGACTCCATTGTAATAGGTATATAATTACTTGATTATGTGTATGTACACCTAATTCTACATGCCTATGATGCATTCTTGTTGATATTCTTCTTGTAATAACGAACCCACGCATACATTAGAAAATGTCTTAGAATCTATTATTCCACTGTAATTAAACTCCATTAAACTGCAGCTCTTCATATTCTTGATACGTCATTTAACGGCCATAGTCGTAAGTTCGTAAGACGTAAATAATATTTTTGATTAACTTTCCTTCATGTTTTTAATTTAAATAATTTTCAAGTTTACCACGGAAGAAAGGAATCCTCGTGGAAATCGAATGGCTACCATCATGTATTATGTAAGTTTTTACCTGTATAATATATAATTATAATGATTGTACGTAGCACATTCCGCAATTAGCCATCGTCATCAGTCACACAACATTTGTAGTTTTCCAGGTGTACTGCTTTCCATAGAACATAATGTTCTTCACAGTTGTTCAAACAGTGAACCTGTGAGTATAGTAAACCTTTTCTAATTTATTTTGTTTTCAATGGGCACTTCCACAGTTGGATGAGCCCGAATTCGGAGGCTACACGGGCTTCATCCAGGCGAAGGTGGCGGCGAGACCCTTGAAAGGCTCCGCCATCTTTTGGTACAACGCTCACGGGAATGGCGAGAACGACCATCAAACTCACCACACGGCATGTCCCGTCATTATGGGCCAGAAATGGGGTATTTTTTTTTTTAAATTTAGTCTTTTTTAAATGGAATATTTTTGAAATTCCACATCAACATTATTTTCTCGGTTAAATTGTAAATTCTGATAGCTATTCCAAGTCCATATCTAACTTGCCCCTATTTCCACAGTGGCTACCAAATGGATTCGGAGCGACGACCAATTCCTTGTGCGCAAGTGTGGACTCGATCCCAAGGACAGATTCCGGATATCCGTCAACGGAAAAGGCCTTTCGGAATTTTAGTCAAGTAAATGGACAATCTGAGAATCGTTAATCGTGTTAAAAAAGGTTCTTTTTTAGCATTAAACTGCTCGTCCAACTTCCCACCTTTCCACCACTTTTCGGTCGTCCATTTGGCTACTTTTCTAATTCTCAATGAACCCCAATTGCCAGGATTTAACACTTCCAACTCCCCCAAAACTTGCAACACCGCTTAAAAATGTAATTGTTGATTCTTGAAAATACTTCCTTAACCTCAGTTTGCCTTGTAAAAATAACGATTTAATTCAGCATTTGGTTGAGAACTTGTGAGTGAGCTGTCCCTTTGAGCTGTTTTGTGCATAATACATAGATATGTATGTATAATTTATAATGTATACACAAAATACGTAAAATGCATAAAAAATGTACATATTATTATATTATCCGCAATAATTTTTGCGCTTTGCTTGTCAACGGCAACGTTAATTCCTCCGGGTCTCCGGGTATATTTAGCTTCGTGACATTAAAATGCTTCAAAGGCTTCGTGGAATCATGAATCATGGAATGATAGAATTACTTTTCCAAAAAGGTTTTCGATTTTTTTCTTTTCTAGTTTTTAAACCGCAGCATTCCAAATGCAGAAAGCTGATTTAAAAAAATGCAGCCCAATTTTTTTCATTAATAAAATCATTAAATTAGCAATTCTGACAAGTGACTCGAAAAGGCTCACAAACACGTTAACACATCAGGTCGGCACATTCTAAGGGCAAAAATATTAAAATAATTTTTCGAAAAGCTATCCTTTGCAAAGCTCACAAAAGTTGCTTTTCATAATTTTTAAGACATTAAGTTAAAGTCGTTTTTATTTGGACTTTTTGATGTAACAAAATATTAGCGTCAAAAATTCCTATTTTTGAACTTGACGCGGAAAACTTGCCATAACTTGGCCAATACGTGTTTGAGTTTTAATACAAATATTTTTTCTACATTCGCAATAACATTCTGCTCAGGAAACACCCCGTTTTGTCGATTTTGTACGATTGGGAGAACACGAAAATCTTTGTCCATAAAGACAGACACAAAAGAGTAATTGTGTCGAAAAATGGTTTATATTTTTTGAAAAAACCGCCATAACACGGCCAATGTTAGTCGGATCGGGATGATTTTTTGTCCCTAGATCCACAATAAGATTCGGCATGGGAGACATGCTTTTTCTGTATTACCGCATTGTTGCATCATATTGTTCAGGGGGGCCCTATCGTTTCTTGGAGTTTATATATAAATTTATGTACAGACATAAATTAATATGCACTTCGAACCTTTCGTATCGTAGATCCTAGCTCCTATGGGAACCGAGATGATACGCGATATTCGCTGTTATTTAATTCGTGGATCCTCGAAGAATTACCTTATTTACTATCCTTCAAACCTGGCAATCCATATTCCAGATACGGATAATCCTATTATTAACTATTATTAATTACACTATTATAATATTTATAATTACACGAAGACACGAACGAAGTACGAATGTACGAAGCGAAACGCCCGACGGCAACGGTCCAACCAAGAAGAGGCAGTTTCCAGTTTCACGTTTCGGAATTTCGCATCAGTTTCTAGTTTCTACCACCTTTTTTAGTGATTTGGAGCAAAGTTGTCCTTGAAAAGGCCGTCAAGTGGTCATGTCATGTCCGTTTTAGTGTACTTCCTCACGTTCCCTTTATTATGGACAGCTTCCCTCGGGCACCTTCAGAATGAACTGTCGCCCATAATGTAAGCAAACATTTGAGACGCTGTGCTTTACCAAAAAAAAATGTTTTCGCTGTAAGATATACATTTATACGTATGTATACATAGCAAGAATATCACAGATATGTGCATGCAGATTCCCTGCAAAGAACTTATTTAATAGCCCATTTTTTATTTAGGACTTTGGAAAGAGAGCTGTTGGTCCCAAAGGCCATCGCCAGCATGCTGATGAAGTTGGGCGAGATTCTGCCACCATTTCTTGACGCTGTTTGTACATCCTTGAACTCATTGACATCATTATGCTCCAACGAATACAGAAGTGTGGAAGGGAAGGGATTCCCCATCTCCAGACACCCCATCATCCTCGACAGCTGGACCAGGGCAGAGCTCCGATTCGCCGATGCACTCCAGGCTTTTCTTCACGAGAATCCCGCCTTTCTCCGGGATGAGCCGCTATTGCAAGAGTACGGAGGCTTCTTATAACAATCATATCATATTGTTTTCACAAATACAGTCGACTCTCCCTATACCGGCCTTCCCTATAGGAGCACTTACTCTATAACAGCAGTGCTGAATCCCCCCTACAGGTTTATCATGTTAAGTGAGTCTCTATAAGAGCACTCGCTATAACAGGAGTTACTCTATAACAGCAGGATATTTTCTTCTCCCGGCCACATTCATCTCACTATAACAGCACTTTATTCCTATAAGAGCATTAGCGCCCAATTCAGGTATCCCTTCAACATTCCCTTTTTCTATATAACAGCCCCGGAACTCTATACCAGCACAACTTTATTTTTCTCACTAAAATGCAAACATTTACGCCCAATTTTGTAAATATTGTTAGAATTTGGAAAATTATCAAAGTTAAGCCTGAAAATAATCTTAATTAATTCATATCCATATTTTTTTAACTAATTCTCCATACTCCATACCAATTGTAGAGAGAGAGTCGGCTGTACATATTTTAATGAGTAACAGAAATAATAGATAACATGTTAAATACGTAATTGTGTGTACAAACATTAGGTACTGGCAAGATTTGACCTTCACCCTGGCTCATTTAAGAGGCTATGACCCCCAGGGTTCAATGGAGCAAAGGGTAGCAGCAGTATCGGGAAATCCACTTGCCGTCGTCCGGATGGTCTTTCGCCTGGCGAACATCCTCGGGAGATTGGTGACCGACTTTCCCCACGGCTGTATCGGTATGCCAACAAAGCTTTTCCAACCAGATCAGATACAATAATGGAGTCTCTCTATACCAAGCCTGTCTATAACAAGCTTTTCCCCATAACAAGATTTGTCATTCCCCCATAGCTTTTATTATAACCGTGTTCTATTTTAGAGCTCCGACCGAATTCGAACCGAATTCAAACCGAATCGAATCCAAATGTTCTGGATTTGGTTCAATTCGAATCGAATACGAGTACAAGTAAAGACCGAAATTGCTTCCTAATACGAATCCAAACGGAATATAAATCTTGAATGAGCATTTGTTTGTAAATTAAAATCGAATACGGATACGAATTTACATATAATACTCGATGCTAATGATCTGTATTGGTTCTCCATAATTTTCCTAAAACGTGCAAAAGGCTCTTGGCAAATGTACATATTTCAAATTTTAGTTTTACAGGCATTTAGTCACGATAGGGTCCTAAACGACGCTATTTTGGATTAGATTCGAATTGGATTCGAATCCAATTAGAATACAAATCCGAATTAAATATTTTTCGAATTTAAGGATCGGATACAAACCGAATTCAAATCACTGTCGTTCGTTTTTTAGCTCCAATTTGGGAAAATTATTCGATTCGAAAAATCCATCTGAATCCAAATGGTAGCAATAAAAAAAGTCGAATTTTCAAATTCAAATAGAATACAAACCAAAGCTTGAATATATTCGATTCGTTCGGAGCTCCATTCTATATAACAATATTTTTTATAACATTTCTCTGTAACAAAATATTTCCCCCCGCCTTTCACAATAGAATTCACGTGTTAAAAGTTCCCTATAACGATTTTCATTTTTTGAGCGGACAAAATGGTGAAACTAATTACTCCGCTAGAGCTAAAACATCAAGTTTCGAATAGACTTCTGTAATTCGCATTAAAACACGTGTCATCATAATATAGACAAAACGTGATTACCAAATAAATGTGCACTACGTATAAATGTATAAATATGTATAAACTCTACCTATTAATGCGTATATACATAATATTTGCGATGTCAATTTGCCAAAGTAATCTTGCTCCGTTTTTGTGCACTTGCAAAGAGGACTTGGATTTGGATTTATTTGATTTCTTCCCGAGTCCCTGGCCAGCGCATGCAGACGTACACGATGCCATGTTCAGTCTCTTGCGTTTGTCATTCCTGTACGATTTCCCACCACACAAGGTAAATACGCATGCAGAAGTCATTAGTATTATTTTGATTAATAGCTGTTGCTGTTAATACTTTTTCAAATCGGAAATCTTCTTCGGAATTCCAAAAACACAGTATGTTCATAGGTAGCCCAGGGCTTTCTCGGCAACGTGGACACGGGCGTCCGTTTGAACAGCGCCCACTGCTACGATATTGCCTCTTCCGCCATCCGCACGAGATATTTTAGTTCAGCCGTGGAATGGGCAAGACTGACTGTGCGGAAGCTGAAAGAGGATGGAATGATTTCCGCATCGATGGGCCTAGATTTATTCCGGCACGCCGTCGAAACGGTAAGGCAGATGATAAAATTCGTTCTGCAAATAACTGGGTATGGCAACTGGCAACGATGCGATTCTGAATCGGATTTTTGGATTCAATTCTATATTCGATTCAATTTAAATCCTTGAAACTTTGATTCGATTCTAAACCGTGAATCGAATTAAATAAGATTCCAAACATAAATCGGATAATTGCCATCCTTACAGATAACGCTACCCCTACATAATTCAAATGCTAGTCTAGTACATCAGCAATGACAATAGCTAGTGTTGATGTTAAAGTTTCTTCTTTTCCGAAGCATGACCAGGAATTCAAAAGGACGGAGAGATTCTTGCCCTATCTGTACACAGAACTATTGAACTCGTCCGAAGCCCGGGCAGCAGCCACGAATGGTTCTAAGAACAAAGATGATCCGGGCATGATAAATACTACAGTCCTTCCAGGTAAGGACATTGACAGTCTCCCGGCTTTCCTCCGTCGACTGGACGGCATCAAGAGGGTTCGGGACGTCTACATTGAATGGCATGCGGGTGAAGACAAGTATCAAAATAAATGGAAGTGCGTCAACACGTGGGCCCTTTGCTCCAACGAAAATTTACAGGTACCACAAATAATAAATATTTTGGTAACTTATAAACTGGAAACGCTTATTTTTATGCCAACGTCGATGTGATGTGTGCTCCGCTGTATGTTTCGATGTACACATGTTTCGCTGTATGTATGGTGTGATGTACACATGTTTCAATGTACATACAGTGGAGTCTCTCTATATAACAAGTCTCTTCGTAACAACATTTCTCTATAACAACATTATTTTTCCAGCCCTTCGTATACATGTAAGATGCATATTTAATGTTCTATTAGTATATAACAACTTTTCCTGGTAACAATATTTTTCGCCCTTCCTTTCAGAGTTGTTATATAGAGACTCCACTGTATTTTTCGACGGCCATATGATTCGATGTACATAAATATTTTTCGCTGTATGTTTCGCTGCACATATTTTTCGCTGTATGTTTCGATGTGCATAATATGTTTCGCTGTATGTTTTTATGTATGTATGCAGTCAATTCTCTCTATAACGGACCTCCTTATAAGGGTTTTTGCGCTATAGCGGTGTTCGCAAACCCGCCCGAGACCATTTCAATGCTAAAATCTTCCTCTATAACGGTTATTTTATAACGATTTTTTCGTTATTCCGGGAAAGCTCTGAATCCCCGACCAATATATAGCCTTTTGCTAAAACGGTTTTAGGCCACGCCCACGCAACATGCTATACCGGTTTATTCAAATTCCTGAATCCCCTCCATAAATTCCTTTTTGCTATAACGGTTTTAGGCCACGCCCTCACACGTTATAACGGTTTTTCGGTAATTACGAATCCCCCGTCATTAAAACCGTTTTTCAACGGTTTTCCTTATACCGGTTATTCGTTACCTTATAACGGTTTTTCTGACTGCTTTTTGCTAAACCGTTATAGAGAAAATTGACTGTATTTCGATGTACTTACATATGTTTCGATGTATGCCTCGATGTACATATGTTGTATATATTATGTTTCGATGTACATATGCTTCGCTGTATGATGTTTCGATTTACAACTAAAAAAGACGGCGGCGGAGAAGTCGAAATTATTCTGCTGGAACGAATTCCTTATCCATCCCTACTGGCTCATCGGTCCACTCAAGATGGAGTTCCATAACAGGGATCCGGACTTGGTGCAGGTGTACGAGGTAATTGGTCCGAAGCTCACCGAGAAGATCCGAAGTTACGTCCAGGAGATGCTGAAATTGTCCGAGGTCATCGCTGCAAAGGAAGCGTCAACCCGTTGGCCGATGGGGCGAACGTCGGTCAAAGCCTGGCTCGATGACAACCATTTCTCCGCTTTCCCCAGATTAGTGAGGGCCATTGAGGCCATTACTGGGATTCAAGTGAGACCGGAATGTAGCTCGGAAGGTATTCAAGTGTCGGCCTATTCCGTCGGTGGACACTATGATGCTCACGTTGACACTGTGAGATACCACATACGACATCTTCCGCATTATTGTTACATCCAATCTGACGTGTGCATACTATTATTATAATTACAAATTTTATTAATTAATTTATTAATTAAGTGTATAGTTATTCTTTTCAGCTAAGCCATATATATAATATTATTTGTGGTCATGTGCTTAGTATGGTTCAAAGGAAGTGAATCCGGAAGGAAATCGAATGGTTACATTCATGTATTACGTGAGTTTTTCCTCTGTTTAATATGTAAAATATGTAGGGGTGGAAACGATTCGATTCTGAGTCGGAATTTTTTATTCAATTCGATTCGATTCAATTCAAATACTTTATTTGATTCGATTTGATTCGATTCGAATCGAATCACATAATTCGATTCAAGATGTAAAGCGGAATCGGAACTGACGTAACTGAAATTCGATTCGTTCGATCCATTATTTAATACAAAATTTTTGGATGTATTCTTCCGAAGCAGAGCAATAGCCATCCAAATATTGGAGCTTTAAATCAGCGGTAAATATTATATCACATATTATATTATTAGTTGCAATTTGAAATGGCAAATTATTAGACTTATTATATGCCCAAAATTTGCACACAGCCAAAAAAAATGTGTCTCAACTCGCAACAATATATTTTTTGGAACATTTGAACCATGATACGATTCAATCCATGCTTGAATCGAATCGAATCAATTGCATAATGAGTCTTTATACAAGTAGGTATTTGTATAATTAAATATACATACATGTAATGGCCATTGTTAATTGAATCTTTCCCAGTTAGACGAGCCCGAATTCGGAGGCTACACGGGCTTTTTAAATTCGAAGGTGACGATTAAACCCGTGAAAGGCTCCGCCATCTTCTGGAACAACATTAACGCGGACGGAGACAGGGCGTGGACGCTTCATACGGCCTGTCCCGTTATTATGGGTCAGAAATGGGGTACAAGTGTTTTGTAAAGCTAAACTTATTTTTACATTAAACGATAAACATTTACTACTTCAACATTAGCTGTGTATGTAAATTCTGAATTCACATCTGAATGATTTGTCTTTTCACAGTGGCTACCAAATTCATTGCCTGTGACGACCAATACATAAGGGGCCGCCAATGTAGACTTAACCCGAGGGCCGAAAAGTGGGTGAAAGTCAACGGAATTGTTCCACCCTAAACCTCACTAAATTAAAATGTGGGGCATTACCACCATTTTTGGTCCTCCGTTAACCGTCGCCAAAACTTTTGAGTCTCAGAGCGCCCCAGCTCAGTCTTAGCCAATCTTCGATTTCTTGGATTAACTTAGAATATTCTAAGCTAGTGGTTACTGTTGATTTCATGTTATGTATAATTCATGATGAAACTTGGGTTGACTTGTCATCATTTAGATGGTATTACGTGATATATCGTGTTATTTGGTTACGATTTGTGGTGGTTGTTGAATCGTGAAGTTTATCAGATTATGTGAGTCTATCAACATACGTATATGCAATGGTTCTATTAATTTCTATGTATAAATAAACAAGTCGTGTTTTTGTGGCGTTCAATCTCGGTCATTTTTTAATATGTTTTATCCATATCGCTCGCTCTTTTTCTCCTTCCTTCACTTTTTTCCCATTTGCAAGTCAACTTTCACTTAGATTGCACGGCCTTTCATGACAAGCTTTTGAATGCACCAAGGCTTTTAGAAGCGATTCATTCAGCATCTAAATACTTGTGAAACATATCTGGTGTTTATTTTCAGTGAATTGTTTCATTTTACTAACCAATGCAATGTTTGCCTTTAGCATATTTTACAGCTGATAAATGACTTGCAATAATTTTGGTGAATTTGATAAAAAGTCGTATATTTCATTCAAAAATATCTGCTCAGCTTAATATTATAAGATTGAATGAATCATATTCTTAGATGGAATAAGTAGGAGGATCATTACATGATAGGACAATATTATCAAAATAGAATAGAAATAATAAAATAGATACATTGGACTCTCGCTATAACAACCCTGAAGGGAAGGGCAAAAATGGTTATTATATGGAAAAGTTGTTACCTGGAACATTTAGTATGCACATTGCATATACGAAGGGCTGAAAAATATAGTTGTTATAGAGAAAAAGTTGTTATAAGGAAAGTTGCTATAGAGAGAGTCTACTGTAGTGCGCGACGGAACGCGACCATGCCATAAACATAACAGTCGTTATATCATGTCATTATATTGGTAATTATTAATTTTTTTACTTACGGAAATAAATGTATCTCCTGGAATGTCCAAGGTAACTAG
This sequence comes from Disparrhopalites patrizii, assembly GCA_034698585.1. Lineage (NCBI taxonomy): Eukaryota > Metazoa > Arthropoda > Collembola > Symphypleona > Sminthuridae > Disparrhopalites > Disparrhopalites patrizii. The sequence goes on along the minus strand of JAQGBT010002483.1, from coordinate 13,605 downwards.
GTATGAGATAATGAGATCCGAATCGGTATTCGAATGCAAATCGGAATTGTAATTGTATTCATATTTTTCAGTAATTTAATCCGAATTCGTATCCACATTTTTGTGATAAAATATTTTAGTGGGAATTTACAATAAGAAATACATTCGAAATTGAAATTCGTTTTCAGAATTTGGCATCTGGATTCCAATACTTTATTGGTATATTCGAAAATCCCTTCATTATGCTGCCAATTCCCGCCTTCGCACGAGCTTTTTTTGCAAAATCAAGCTATTGTACATAACTTGTAACATTGTAACAATGATTTTTTCAATTGGCAGTAGCTAATACATTATAATTATTTCGTCCGTAAAAACGTCGATTGTTGCAAAATTAGCGGTGCAGGATCAATTTAAAATTTTGTGAATTGATTTTGCGTTTATTGAAAGCTACAAATTATGCCAGATTGCATTACAAATACATTTTTAAACGTATTCGAAAAGTATTTGAATGCGTATCCGTATGTCTGAGTATTTGAATGAAATTGTATGGGAATTAGAATCTATATTTTATATATCTAAAAAAAATTGCATTCATAATTAGGAAAAACACGTATTTTAATTCCAATTTGAATTCATATTTTTTCGGATGTCATTCCTTGGGTTAGGGTGAATAAAATTCATCTTTGTTTAATATCCAATCCAGTCATCCAGGTCTTCAGGGTGACAAAGGTGACACCTGTCTACGAACGAAGACGAACGTATAGCCTAGCTGTTTACGCGTTTACGCTGTCATCGGTCATCGTATCAGCTTTAAACTGTCAACTATTGTCAATTGTCAAGTGTCAAGATTCAAGTTTCAACAAGAAATACTATAGCATAATTATTACAGGTAATCAAATCGCAAACTCCAGAATTCTACCAATATCAACGCAACAGTTCACGTTCACCGATACGGATACGGAAATAAGGATGTATGTACTATGTACATACAATGTACATACATACTACATACATTATGTCAATTATGTGTATAACAGCAAATAGCATACTGATTACTGATTACTGATACTTATTACCGATTGAGAAACAGCTCAGCATTTTTCGTGATTCCTGGTTTCTTATTCTTAGTGTTCTGGTTAGTGTTCGTAGTTTCGTAGTGTGATATTGCATAATTGCACACGAAGAGTAAGTGAATGTGAATGATATAGTGAATGCGAATGTCGAAGACGTATACACATCAATCAAAGTATGAATCATGTCCGATAACTCTGATGTCCTTTGAAAGGTGGACATGTCCGGTTTATTGTACCTCTGGACATTTCTCTTATTATGGACGGGTTGCCTGGAACAATGCGACGCCATCCACAGGGACACAGTCGGTCTGTACGATTCCTTGCTCCAGGACCAACTATCATCGCTCACGACTATTCCGTAAGGAAGCGCTGGTCCCTGACTACATAGGTATACATGTTTTTGAAATAGTGAAATAGACTATGTTTGTTTAGGCTCTTCTGGGGATGGAAAAACAGTTCTGCTTTTGACTTGGCTCGGAACGCATTTTTGAAGATGGGCAGGAAACTCAGGCCAATGATAAACATTCTTCATCTATCATTTGCGTCAGTAGCCACTGACCTTAGCGAATACTTCGTGTTCGTAGAGGACACGATTCACAAGAAATCCATCCCCGTTCCGAGACATCCCATCATCCTGGACAACTGGACCAGGTCAGAGCTGGGGTTTGCCGATACACTCCAGGCTTATCTTAAAGAGAATCCCGACTTTCTCCCGAATGAACCCGTCCTGGAAGAGTATGGAAGCTTCATTCTGAATTCATTTCAACTCATTTTTTAAATGAAAAGCTGGAAGACGTGACATTATAACAAAGAACGTGCCTATACAAATGTCAGATACTGGCAAGATTTGACCTCGACCCTTGCTCATCTGAGGGGCTATGACCCCCAGGGCTCAATGGAGGAACGGGTACGTGCTGTGTCCGGAAATCCCCATGCCGTCTTCCGGATGACCTCTCGTTTAGTAAGCATCCTGAGGAACTTGGTGACTAACTTTCCCCATGGCTATATCGGTATGGTATCCAACATGGTTTGTCAACAATACAATGGTGTCCATAAGGGATGGCAACGATTCGATTCTGAATCGAATTTTTCGATTCCATTTAATTCGATTCAGGACAAAGACTTGAAAAGATTCGATTTGACACCGTGAATCGAATCAAATAATTCAATTGAAGACGTAAACCGGATCATATTGACCGGGCATTCGATTCATTCGATCCATACTTAATACAGTCGACTCTATCTATACCGGGTCTCCATATATCGGTTTTCGTACTATAACAGTGTTCACAAACCCGTCCAAGAGATTTGCTATGCTAAATTTACTCTCTATAACGGTATTCTCTATAAGGGTTTTCTCTATAACAGGAGAGTTTTGAATCCCCCATAATTCAGCCTCTCTCCCTGTGACAGTTTTAGGCCACGCGTTCGCATACTTCTCTGTCTATAACGGTTTTTCCTTAATTTTGAATCCCCCGCCGTTTAGCCTTCTTCTCTATAACGGTTTTAGGCCACACCTTTCGCATATTTCTCTCCATATACCGGTTTTTCTTCAATTTTGAGTCCCCCGCCATTAAATATTTTTCTCTACAACGATTTCGTATTATTCTTTATATATACCGGTTATTCTCTATAATGGTAAAATGTAGGTGCTTTTTGCTACACCGTTATAGAGAGAGTCGACTGTAGTACAAAATTTTTGGATATTTTTCCCAAGCAGAGCAGTAACAATCAAAATATTGTGGCAATATTAAATAAATCTACGGTATATATTATATCACGGTCACTTGCATTTATTTGAAGGGGAAAACTGTTAAACTTGTTTATATGCTTATTTGCAAAAAGTGAAAAAAATGTGTCGCAATCCATCGGCTTGAATCGAACGATTTGCACCATGATGCACATCGACGTGCGAATTTCCATCCGATTCGAACTTTGAAACGAGTCGAACTAAAAACTTTGGAAGAAATCCGATCGTTGCCATTCTTAGTGTAAACTGCAAGGGACTGTTGTTAAATTGCTAATTACATTGACTAATTGAATATGTATTAAATTGTACATTGTTATTCTTGTCGATGTACTTTTTCTTCGTTTTTTGTAACCCCGCAAAGAGAATTTGGATGTGGATTTATTTGATTTCTTCCCGAGTCCTTGGCTGGACCTTAAAGACGTAGAGGAGGCCATGTTCAATCTCTTGCGGTTGTCTTTCGTGTACAATTACCCACCAGACCAGGTAAGTAGGCACGAATCACATTAAAAATAGTTAATACAGTCGACTCTCCCTATACCGGCCCTCTATATAAGAGTAATTACTCTATAACAGCAGTGCTGAATACCCCCTACAGCTTTACCATGCAAAGTGCGCTCTCTATAAGAGCACTCCCTATAACAGGAGTTACTCTATAAGAGCAGGGTAGTTTCTTCTCTCGCTCACATTTCTCTCACTATAGCAACATTTTCTTCTTATAAGAGCATTTGCGCCTAAGTCAGGAATCCCTTCAACATTAACTCTTTCTCTATAAAAGCACCGGAACTCTATACCAGCACAATTTCTTTCTTTTCTCACTAAAATGTAAGTATTTTCGCCCAATTTTGTAAATATTGTTATAATTTGGAAAATTGTCTTAAAGTTATGCCTGATAATAATCTTAACTAATTAATATTATTTTTTTAACTAATTCTCTATACCAGCAGTTGGTTATAGGAGCACTTTTACTGGTGCAGATAAGGCGCTGTTATAGAGAAAGTCGACATTGCTGTTTATACTAGCTCTTCGAAAATTGTATTTCTTCCAGACTCCAAAAAACAATAATGAATATAAGCGCTATTTTAAAGGTAGCCGAGGGCTTTCTCGGCAATTTGGACACTGGCGTCCGTTTAGATAGTGCCCACTGCTACGATATTGGCTCCTTCGCCATCAATACTGACTACTACAGTTCCGCCGTCGAGTGGGCGAGATTGGCGGTGCGAAAACTGGAGGAGGATGGAATGATCTCTGAATCGAAAGGCATGGATTTATTCCGGCAGGCCGTGGCAATGGTGAGGAATAGGGGTGGCAGCGATCCGATTTACTCCATTTTTAGTTCGATTCGTTTGAAAGTCCGAATCGGATGGAAATTTGCAATTTGATCCGATTCATGATGAAAATGATTCGGTTCAATTCAAGTCATGCATTGAATCGAATCATGATTCAAACGATCCAAAATATATACATAATATTGTGACACATCCTTTTGGCTTTTTGTAAATTTTAAGCAAACATATAATCAAGTCTAACAGTTTGCCACTTCAAATAAATGCAAGTAACCTGGATATAATATTTACCGTTTAATTAAATTTGCTACAAAATTTTGATGGTTATTGTTATTATTGCTCTGCTTCGGAAGAATATCCAAAAATGTATTAAATAATGGATCGAATGAATCGAATTTCAGTTAAATTTTATGATCCGATTTACGTCCTCAATCGAATTATTGATTCAATTTACGTCTTCAATTGAATTATTTTCGAATCGCCTCTTTTCAAGTTTCAAGTATTTGAATTTATTCGAATCGAATTGAATGGAAAAATCCGATTCTGAAGCTAATCGTAGCCACTGCGTACCGTAAAAATACATAATTGTATACACAAATTTTGTCTTCAAGTGCCACAGCTCCAAAATGCAGCAATTGCTCATCAAATATACATATTTTTGTTAAAAGTTGTTCTGCAATTTTAGCAAATTTTTGCCACCTCTAGTGATAAAGGATGCTCATCTTTGCATAATTGCATTTCTGGCCTTCTTATGTTACTAAATGAATTTTGTAAGGCAATTTTTTTATACATTAAATTTTCTCTTTTAATTTTCATATTTTAAATTTTCTCTTTGGAAGCATGACAGGAGGTTTAGAAGGGCCGACAAATTCTTTCCCTACCTGTACATGGGACGACTCAACTCGTCCAGAGCCCGGGCGGGAACCAGGAGATCCTCGGAGAATAAAGCGGATCAGTGCATGATAAATTCTACGGTCCCAGATAAGGACATTGAGAGTCTCCCGGCTTTCCTCCATCGTCTGGACGGCATCAAGAGAGCCCGAGACGTTTACATTGATTCGTATGCGGGCGACAACAAGTATGAAATTGCCTGGAATCGCATCAATACATGGATCGTATGCTCCAGCGGGGATTTACAGGTACACTTATTCTAGATATTTTAATTCAATGTGGATATGACCCCGTTTAAGCCATCAAAAATTCGATTCATTCAAAGATTCAATTCATCAAAGATTCGATTCAAGCCGATGGATTGCATCGACTTATTAAATTCGATTTTATCCATCGGCCTGAATCCAATAAACGAAAGGAATAATAATTTTTAAAAACTGGCAAAGACGGCATCGGAGAAGTCGAAATTGTTTTGCTGGAAGGAATTCCTTCTCCATCCCTATTGGCGCATCGGTCCGCTCAAGATAGAGTTCCTCAGTAGGGATCCTGATCTGGTCCAGATGCACCAGGTGATTGGTCCGAAGCTCATGGAGAAGATCCGGAATCACGTGAGGGAAAGGCTGGATAATGCGGAGGTTATTAGCGCTAAAGATGAAGTCCAGGCACGGAGGATGCCGGACCGAACGGCCGTGAACTCTTGGATCCAAGAAAAGAATTTCTCGGATTTCCAATCATTGCCCAGGGCCATTGAGGCCATGACCGGACTGAGGCTGAGGTCGGAAAATTCCTCGCAGGAGCTTCAAGTGGCGGGATATGCTTCTGGTGGGCATTTTGATGCTCATGTGGATGCAGTGAGTTTGAGTTGCTTTGTCTCTTATATAGCAGTGCAGTTATATATATAGTAACATAGTTTATTAGTGCCTATAATAATATATATATATATAATAATATAATAATAATAATATATATATATAATAATATATGCGTGTATATGTTACTATACACGCATAATATACATATGTACATAGAATGATTGACATCCGAAAAAATATGGATTAAAATTGGAATTAAAATACGTGGTTTTCTTATAATTATGAATCGGGAAAAAATAAAGCATACCACATTAGGTCATTAGGTGTACTTTATTTTCAAACTAATAATGCTTTTTGCCAGAATATAGTATGCTTTTTATGCTTTCACAAATTATGCTTTTTACAAACTAATTATGCTTTGAAAACTTTGCAAAACGTGACGTAATTGTGCACATTTTACCCACTACTGAAATGGCTAAATGGTTAAAAATGATAAATTTTAAAGCATTTGTGGCAGCTTTTCATTTTCTGGCAGAGAAAGTTTCACTCAGTAATGTACAACAAAAACGAGAGCAAAAAGAACTAATGTCAGCTATACAGTCGGAAATTTTACTTTGAACATCAACAGTGATTAAGAACGTTTGCCGTTATTAAAGTAAATCTATAAAATTTTCCTCGACTTCTAGGGTTATATAATAATATTGACTTCTGGGGTTAATAATTGCAGGACAGTTATGCCACTTGAAATCAATTATGCTTTTGAAATTGATTTTGCTTATTATCTTGCTTTAATAATGCTTTTTATGCTTTATTTTTTCACAAAATCATAATCTCCAAGGCACGTAAGATGCATTCTAACTAGACATTCGGGGTCTAAAGTGATACTTTTTATTTTACACTTATACTTTTTATGCTTTTGGTTGTCTCTAATTGTGAACTGAATTTCGGATATCTAGAATATATGTATACAATTCGAACAATACAATTTCATTCAAAAATACAAAGAAATATGAACGAATATGCAAATAACATTATATGATTAGATAGATACATATATTTATTAAGATTTTATAATATGTAAAATACCCAAGTTCATCATGTGTATACTTATACACACATATGTATATTTTGAATTCATGTGCTTAGTATATTCCAGAGTACGGAGAGCAGCCAAGAGGAAATCGAATAGCAACTTTAATGTATTACGTGAGCTTTGTTTGATTTTAATTTTATGTTTACATTGGAGTCTCGATATAACAAGTATCTTTATAACAACATTTCTCTGTAACAACAGTATTTTGCCAGTCCCTCGTACATGTAAGGTGCATATTTAATATTCTATATAGCAACATTTCCCTGTAACAATATATTTTTCCCTTCCCTTCAGAGTTGTTATATAGAGACTCCATTGCACCACACGTACCATGTTGCTAATACACACTATAATATATTTGGTCTAAAATTAAAATACAATTGTGCTAATGAATTTAATATTAGCATGCAGTAATGTTTTTTGTCAATGGATTCCGCCACAGTTAGATGAGCCCGAATTCGGAGGCCACACGGGCTTTATCCAGGCAAAGGTGTCGGTGAGACCCTTGAGAGGCTCCGCAATCTTCTGGTACAGCGTTTACGCGAACGGAGAAAGGGATCTCCACACATTCCATACGGCATGTCCCGTAATAATGGGTCACAAATGGGGTATACACAAATTTCTGTAACATTAACATGAATTCTACTGCAGCACAACATCACCGTTTTTGGTGGGTTAACTGGTGAATGAACGGACGACTTGCATTTTTGCAGCGGCTAACAAATGGATCTTGTTAAGAGAGCAAGTCTTTGTGCGCAAGTGTGGACTTGATCCCAAGGACAGATTCCGGGTGGCAGTCAACGGAATAGTTCCATCCTAAGCCCAGAAAAGATCAGGATCCGGATTTTAATGATGAAAAGCAAGATTCTTGGAAACGTTTATTTATGACAATTTTGAAACTGCTTTAGCCTTTCGTTACATTGCTACTTCCCACTGATAGTGATTTGTGATTAGTGAATTGTAATTGTAATGGTAATGATTTAATGACTATTATATGTATAATTAATAATAATTATAATAATAATTAAATTAATATTGATTTTGCTTGATAACTTATGCTTATGAATCGTAATAAGTAAATAAGTACTAACAAAACTAACTACTAAGTTAGTAACTAACGCTGTCTTTGTTGCAATTTGGAAATGCTTTAGTGTGTAAAAAAACTCATTAATTGGGTCACGCTTGGTGGGTGGATTCGCATAAAAAATTGTTGCTGAAAATATTTTTCTATTGTACATAAATAGAAATACATACAATATAAATACATTACATTGTACATAATGTATGTATATGTATATATATAGCGTTAGCCAAGACTCCGCTCAAGACTTTTAGACGAGTTTAATGGAACTTAAAATCAGATAATGAATGATGAATATTGAAGATAGATCTGTATAAATAATAACTATAAAAGCAATATAGGTATATAGGTAAATATGTACATACATTTGTACATCACTTTCGGCGAAGCCTTCGACCAACAAACGTCTCGCACAAAAGCATGACTTAAATATTGCCAAGTTTCGCCATGACATTTGAGCAACTGTTTGTTGATGCATCTCGTCGGATCCCAGTGCAGAAAAAGTGTTCATCATCCACTTGTTTATTGTTTTCCGCATGAAACTTCAGAGGCCAGAGACTCCAGAAGAAGCCCAACTCAAGTGCATCTTATATACAGAGACAGACGATAGAGAACGGAAGGTACGTCCAAGTTCAGACTAAACGACCTACAAATAATCAGCATCAGCATATCATGACAACTCTGCTGTACTTTTTCACAATCACGTTGATATGGACCGATTGCGTGGGACATTTTGCCCCCAAAACCGAGCACCCAGTCCCTCTGGACGACTGGACACGTCCAGATCCAGACTTTGAATTATTGGACGGACTCGGATCATTTCCTCAGGATCAGCGGTCACGGTCACCCAAACAGTAAGGAAACATTTGTTAGAAACTTTCGTTTGGCAAAAAATATCTTTTTCAGCCCAAGTTAAGCAATTTGACCTTCCATGGGCATTTTTTGTACTTGTCTTTTTTTAGCTCCCCGGCAAGCGTTGTCGTATGGGAGGCCATGTTGAGCGGGATGGCAGAGCTCGGCAGGTTTTTAGGACGATTGGTTTTTCGTAGAAATATGGAATTCATCGAAGACAAGATCCCCGTCCCTAGAAATCCAATAGGACTGGATCGCTGGACTAGGGCGGAGCTACGCTTTGCCGATGCACTGGGCTCATTTATTCAGGAATATCCCGACTTTCTCCGGGATGAGCCGGGGCTAGAAGAGTATTTGACCATATTACTAGGAAGTATTTGAACATTTCTAAAAACAAATAAATTATAAAGAGTCTGAAACGTGACTTCCGGACGAAGTAGTTTTCTTTCTAAAATGCATATTTTTATGTAATCCGTTTGCCAGTTATCTATACTTGATACAACATAATATTAATGAAAGTGACTCGTGGTCAGATATTGGCAAGATTTGACGTCCACCCTTGCTCACCTACGGGGTTATGATGCCCGGGCTTCACTCAAGGAAAGGGTACCAGCAGTGTCCGGAAATCCCCTGGCCGTCCTCCGCATGGTATCTCGCCTGGTACTAATCCTGAACCGCTTCATGATCAACTTCCCACACGGTTACATCGGTAAGAGACAAAAGAAACTAGATCTTGCAAGAATTTGTGTACTCGGCTCGGATACAGTTTTGAGCGGGATAGTTTTACAAGCTTGTACTTTAGGCTTATATAGTTTATTTATAAGCACATACTTGTATATAGGTACGTAAATACCAAGGAATGACATCCGAAAAAATTCGAATTAAAATACGTGTTTTTCCTAATTATGAATACTTTTTTCGGATATCTAAAATATAAATTATAATTCCAATACGATTTTATTCGAATACTCAGACATGCATATACTCAAATAATTTTCGAATACTTTAAAATTTGTGATGCAATCTGGGAAATTTGTAGCTTAAAATAAACTCAAAATCAATGCACAAAATTATAAATTGACTCCGCAATTCTGGTTTTGCAACAATCGATGCTTTTACGGACGAAATAGTTGTATTACTGCCAACTAAAGCAGTCATCGTTACAATACATTTATTTTGCCAAAAAAACTTGCCCGAAGGCGGGGATTAGCAACATAATGAAGGAATTTTGGAATACCAATAAAGTCTCGGAATCCAAATGCCTACTTTTGAATACGAATTTGAATTTCAAATGTATTTGTAATTATAAATTCCAATTAAAATATTTCTCTGACAAAAATATGAATGCTAATTCCGATTAAAATGCCAAAAAATAGGAATATAAATTCCGATTTGAATTCGAATACCGATTCGGATGTCATACCTTATGGTAAATACTACACACATACACATGTAGGTATATTGGTTAAATATTATGTGATTGGTGGTAAAGATTGAATGTTTTAATTTTTGTAATAAACACGGTGAAGAGGACATGGGCTTGGACCTATTTGAGATATTTCCTCATCCGTGGCTGCAGTACAGCGATCTAAATGACGCGGCGGCTGGTCTCTTGCGTTTGACCTTTGAATACAATTATCCAGCTGAGAAGGTAGTTGAATCCCCGCTGGTTTATATTTCAATATTTACATTTACACTTATACACTTGCAATTCTATGTATCACATACATTGGAGTCTCTGTATAATAACTCTTAAGGGAAGGGCTAAAAATGTTGTTACAGGGAAAAGTTGTGATAATAAAATACATAAAGAGCATAAAATACAATGTAGCTGATATGCAAGTACGAAGGGCTGAAAAAATAATGTTGTTATATAGAGACTCCACTGTATACGCGAATTCTTCCGAGGCTGTAAGTAACGTGTCTATTATATAATGACGCTGTAACGTGTCATTTGTAGGTAGCTCAAGGCTTTCTCGGCGATGTAGACACCGGCGTTCAATTGACAAGTGCCAATTGCTACGACATCGGCCTTCACGCCATCCACATGGGATATTCCAGTTCGGCCATCGAATGGTCGAGACTGGCTCTGCAGAGACTCAAAGTAGACGCAATGATTTCTGAATCCATGGGAATGGATTTGTTCCGGGCTGCAGTGAAAGCGGTACGGATTACCGATGTAACGGAATATCTTTTTAATTGGCAGAAGGACTGCAATAAGAGATTGACGCATTTGCTGAATCTTGCAGCATGACGAGATGTTCGAAATGGCGGACGGACTCTTTCCCCATCTGTATATGAAACAACTAAATGCATCCCAGGAGATGAACACATCTCAAAACAATCAGGATCAGGAGATCTGTTCAAGATATGCTGAAGGTCCAGATGAGGAGGACGTCCACAGTTTTCCCGCCGTCCTTCGTCGGCTAGAGAGGACCGAGAGGAGGCGGGATGTGCATGAGAGATTGTACGGGGGGAAACGCATTTACGAAAATCAGTTCAACGACATCAACGCTAGGCTATTGTGTTCTAAAGGGGATTACCAGGTAATACCTAAAAATATATTTTTTATATTATGTATTAAAAAGATATATAAAAGATTATTTAGACTTTCCTTAAAAACAAGCTACGAGCTACGACATCCGAATCGGTATTCGAATTCAAATCGGAATTATACTCCTATTTTTTGACATTTTAATCGGAATTAGCACCCATATTTTGGTCAGACAAATATTTTAATTGGAATTTGTAATTAATTAATAATTACATTAATTACAAATGAGTACATTCGAAATTAATATTTAAAAGTTGACACTCGAATTCCGAGACTTTATTGGCATTCGGAAATTCTTTCATTATGTTGCCAAAAACCTGCCTTTCGAGCACGTTTTTTTTCCAAAACCAAGGTATTAACAATGATTTATTCAATTGGCAGTAATATAGGTAACCATTTCGTCCGTAAAAGCACCGATTGTTGCAAAATCAGAGTTGCGGAATCAATTTGTAACTCGCATCGTGGATTTTGCGTTTACTTAACCTACAAATTATGCCAGACTGCATTATTACAAATAAATTTATTAAAGTATTCGAAAAGTATATTTGAATGCGTATTCATAGGTCTGAGTATTTTAATAGAATTGTATTGGAATTAGAATTTATATTTTCGATATCCGAAAATTTGCGTATTCATATTTAGGGAAAACACGCATTTTAATTCTTATTTTATTCGGATTTTAATTCTTACTTTAATTCTTATTTTATTTCGGATTTTAATTCTTACTTTAAATCTTATTTTATTTCCTATTTTAATTCTTACTTTAAATCTTATTTTATTTCTTATTTTAATTCTTATTTTATTTCTTATTTTAATTCTTATTTTATTTCTTATTTTAATTCGGATTTTAATTCTTATTTTAATTCTTATATTAATTCTTGTTTTTTCGGATGTCATTCCTTGCCTAAAAAATGGTCCACAATTAATGCTTTTTTGACTGAACTGGGTTTGGCTTGGAAAAGACGGCATCGGAGAAGTCGAAATTATTTTGCTGGTACGAATTCCACATTCATCCCTACTTTCGCATCGGCCCTCTTAAAATGGAATTGCTCAGCAGGAATCCGGACTTGGTGCAAATGTACGAGGTGATTGGTCCGAAGCTTACGAAACAGCTACGGAACCAGAATAGCAGGGATAGCCACCACCTCCGCGTGGATTGGCTCTCCTTCGCGGCCTATCAGGCGGGGAGGGGATCCCAGATGCATGATTGGATTATCGATCCCAACTTTCCCGCTTTACACCATATAATCGGAACCATTAAGGTCATAACAGGGCTTCACATGAGGTCAGCAACGGAGTCGGATAGCCTCCTTGTGTCCAGCTACACGTCTGGCGGTCATTTAAGTGTTCATCTTGACATCGTGAGACTATATATTTTTCCTGGCATAGTGAATTTTTAGAATATCTTATTTTATACCTTATCACTTTTATTTATCTTGTTTTTATGCGTGGCTCTTGAGCGCTTTGTGTCATTCTGCCGTTATGCAATTTGTGATAATGCGAGCGTTATTTTTCAGTCTTCCAGGGTTTCAATAAACCCAGAAGTTGCAACCGAAATGAAAAGTGCAGTGGCTACCTTCATGTATTACGTAAGTAGATACAAGATACTTGCTTGTATACTACAACTATACACACATACACTATAAATACAGTCCGCACTCTCTAAAACGGTTTAGCAACAAGCACCTACATTTAGCGGTTATAGAGAATATCCGGTATAAGAAATAATACAAGATCGTTATCGAGAAAAACATTGAATGGCGGGAGATTCAAAATTAAAGAAAAACCGGTATAGGAAGAGAGGAAGACAAGACAGGAAGAGAAATATGCGAAGACCTGGCCTAAAACGGTATAGAGAAGAAGGCTAAACTGCGGGGGATTCAAAGCTGGTTCAAAAACCGTTTACAGAGAGAGAAGTATATGCGAAGGCGTGGCCTAAAACGGTTAAAGAGAAGAATACGGGGGATTCAAAGCTGGTGTAAAAACCGTTATAGAGAGAGAAGTGTGCGAAGGCTTGGCCTAAAACCGTTATAGGGAGCGAGGCTGAATGGTGGGGGATTCAAAGCTTCCCCGCTATAGTTAAAAAACTTTAATTAACAGAAAGCTGTTATAGAGAGTGAAACCATAGTAAATCTCCCGGGCGGGATTGTGTACACCGTAATCAGGCCTGTGCGTAATTACAATTACTATATTTTAATTAATAATTAAATTACTTGCAGTAATTAGTAATTGAGTAA
>JAQGBT010002482.1:0-23847 GCA_034698585.1 Disparrhopalites patrizii | reverse complement strand
TAAAAGGGAAATTTCAAATTAAAAGGGAAATTTCAAATTAAAAGGGAAATTTCAAATTAAAAGGGAAATTTCAAATTAAAAGGGAAATTTCAAATTTTAAGGGATGCTAAAATTTCAAATTTTAGAGGAAATTGCTCAAATTTTAGGGGAAATTGCTCAAATTTTAGGGGAAATTGCTCAAATTTTAAGCGAAATTGCTCAAATTTTATAGGAAATTGCTCAAATTTTAAGCGAAATTGCTCAAATTTTATAGGAAATTGCTCAAATTTGAAAGGGAAATTGCTCAAATTTTAAAGGGAAATTGCTCAAATTATAAAGGGAAATTGCTCAAATTTTAAAGGGAAATTTAAATTTTAAGGGACATTTCAAATTTTAAGGGAAATTTTAATTTTAAGGGACATTTCAAATTTTAAGGGAAATTTTAATTTTAAGGGACATTTCAAATTTTAAGGGAAATTTCAAATTGTAAGGAGAATTTCAAATTTTAAGGGATGCTAAAATTTCAAATTGTAGGGGAAATTCGTCAAATTTTATAGGAAATTTAAATTTTAAGGGACATTTCAAATTTTAAAGGAAATTTCAAATTTTAAAGGAAATTTCAAATTTTAAGGGACATTTCAAATTTTAAAGGAAATTTCAAATTTTAAGGGTCATTTCAAATTTTAAAGGAAATTTCAAATTTTAAGGGAAATTGCTCAAATTGCAAAATTTCAGGAGAATTGCGCCAAATTGGATACTTTAAGGGAAATTGCTCACATTGCAAATTTCAAGGGAAATTGCTCAAAATACAAATTGTAAGTGAAATTGCGAGACCAATTTGAAAGGAAATTGCTAGAAAATTTTAAGCGACATTGCGTAACATATGTCCAGAGAAATTTCGAGACAACGTTTAAGGTGCATTCCGAGCTCAAAGTTAAGAGAAATTGCGAGACAAATTTAAGGGAAATTTCCAGAAAAATTTAAAGGAAATTTCGAGACACATGTAAGGGAAATTGCGGGACAAGTTTAAGGGAAATTGCGAGACAAATTGAAGGGAAAATGCGAGATAAATTTAAGGGAAATTTACTAGACAAATTTCTAGGACAACTGCAAAACGTATTTTCAGAGAAATTGCGAAACAAATTTTCGGAGAAATTGCCAGCCAACTTTTCATACATTAAATACCCTTTGTTTTTTTTAATTATTAAACAAATTTAACCTTGAATTTAGCTTCCGTAATTCCTTCCAAAGATGCTGCCGTGACAGTCTGTATAAACCCTTGAATTAATAATAAATGTGCTCCCTCCTGCTCTCAGGAATCAGGGGCTTGTCAAGCTCAATGGAAGTAGCCAGAACGGGTTTCACGTGGTGTGGTTGGACAGGATTCACTTAACTCCCACATTTTTTTGGGCTAGTGGGCTTGAACAAGTTATTATAGGGGGAGGCGAAGATTAAAAAAAAAAAATCTTTCAACAACGGAGTGGAGTGACTCCATTAATACAATGGATGAGCCGGAGACAACAGAGAGAAAGAGAGAGAGAATCAAGGGAAAGATTCACCAATCAGATAATGTGTAGTACAACTCACGACTTTGACTTGTATTTCTTCTTCTCCTTTTTGGCCTCGTCCAAGGTGTGAATTTTATTAGCAAGCATTGTCCAAAGTAGTCCATCACTTGAATGGTGGAGAAGAAATATGTGGGAAATTGGAATTATTGGGAGAGAGAAAGAGGCAATAATCATTTTTTTTAATCTTATAGAAGACAACACGGGGGAAAAGAGACAAAACAATACATAATTCCTCCAACTTCACGTTTCACCCCATTTGCACCAGGCCGTTTGATTTGCATGGGAGGAAATGCCATACACACGACCAACAATGACGGGGACAATGGGACAAATCTAGTACGCTCATTTTTTTCCCCTTCTCAGGAGGGGGCGGAGGACTTTTATGCAAATGAATTACAGAATTACGGATATTTTATTCCCCAATTATTGTTTTTCCTTTTCTCCATTGTATTTTCTGTGTAGACTATTTATTTGTTTCGAAATAAAAACAATGAGTGTGACATTTCTCATTGGATTTCTGTCGTTCGACTTTCGAATTTTAAAGTCGGTAATAAGTTAAATTTGAAGCTCCAAAATGGTTCGTCGTCTTGTAATTGCAATTTTGAAAAAAATACGAATTACGGGGCACTTCATTTCGACTCGTAACACCAAAATTTATAATATAATGGAAATTTAGAGAGAAAAATTGGAGATTAAGTGAGAAAAATTTAGAAAATAAAGGTTTACAGAAAAAATGAAAATTTAGAGAGCGAAAGCAAAGATTAAAAGAGAAAAATTTAGAAAATAAACGTTTCGAGAAACAAATGAAAATTTAGAGAGAAAAATTGAAGATTAGGAGAAATTTTTTTAGAAAATAAAGGTTTAGAGGAAAAAATGGAAATTGAGAGAGAGAAATTGAAGATTAAGAGAAAAAAAATTAGAATATAAAGGTTTAGAGGAAAAAATGGAAATTTAGAGAGCGAAATCAAAGATTAAAAGAGAAAAATTTAGAAAATAAACGTTTCGAGAAACAAACGCAAATTTAGAGAGAAAAATTGAAGATTAAGAGAAAAAAATTAGAAAATAAAGGTTCAGAGGAAAAAATGGAAACTGAGAGAGAGAAATTGAAGATTAAGAGAGAAAAATTTAGAAAATAAAGGTTTAGAGAAGAAAATGGAAATTTAGAGAGAAAAATTGAAGATTTAGGGAGAGAAATTTAGAAAATATAGGTTTAGAGGAAAAAATGGAAATTTACAGAGAAAAATTGAAGATTAAGAGAGAAAAATTAGAAATTTGGAGAGACAAATGGGAGAATCGGAAAGAAAATCGTAATTTGGGAATGAATCATCCGTCGGTCTTCACATTTGGAATTAATTATGGCAGCTAATTTTTTTAACATTAATGTTGGTTGGCATGCACTTTGATACTGTACTTAAGCAATATTTTGTTCACAGAATGTTCATCATATATTTCCGGTGGAGGCTGCTATTTGCTGAAATGTCCAAAATGCATACAAAATCATGCAAATGACTGTTTCTAATTTATAATTGCAACAACACGCTATTTTTTTGTATGTACTTCTGATATTATTTATGTCTTGAATTATTTTGAACAAATATTCAGTTTTAAATGTAGACACAATAACACAATAACATAATTAAATTACATGACTAATTAAATTACATTAATACACATACACACATGAATGTGGGTGATATTTTTTGCCTTGCAAGCCGAGCCTATTAAATGTCCTTTTACACACAGGCAAATCCTGAGATATCATTTGTACATATGTATAATTATTTTTGTAATCATATTTTATCGTATTAGAATATCGTCTTCCCTCGTAATAAAAACATATCTTAAATGATTGCAAAGTCAATAAAAAAATTGCCACCCAGAGAATTCACTTTAATTGCTGGTATTAATGACCACCACAAAGATTTAATGTCACACTTCCGGCATTAAATTTCGTGGGAAATCTTTTTTTTTATGTGGACTTTATGCCAATCAACTCAGCACAATTAAGACATAAGAAATGGTGTTTATCCTTTATTTGCTTATCAATGGATTTTACATTTTTTACAATTGTTGGTACAAAATGAATCGTAGGCTTGCTCCAAATAAATAAAAAAAAGGCGAGAGCAATCAGGAGAAAACAGGGAATTTGCATGTCAAAGATGAGAGTCAAAAACCAGGGCAAAATCCTTGGCCTTAAGCAAATTTAATTTGGAAAATAATGATGGAAATAAAAAGAGAGAGAGAGAGTGAAGAAAAATAAATTATGATTATAACCTTTTTGTCCTTTTTACCATGAAGACACATAATCCTCATCTCATCCTCATCCTCATCCTCTCCATCATCATCATGGCCCATCATCACCAATCACCATCCTGAACAACACCAAATCCCCATTATTCCCACCTCCTCCCATCCATAAAATGTGTGGTGCCTGCAGAAATAATATTATACAAGGGAAATATTTTTTTGTACCTTTTTTTTTTGCCCTTTTACTCCCCCATAAAAAAAGATGGCCCATTGAAAAATTCCGTTCATTGATTATTAGTAATGTGAAAAAAATGAGTTTTTTTACCGTAAATAAGAAACACCTTGCAAAAAGGGGCTCTTCACCCCCCAAAAAAAGGTGTCCTCCGGGTTAATGGGAGAAACCGTTGAAGTTTCCCTCGTTTCTATAGATTGCATACAAACTTCTTATTTAAAGATACAAAACGGCTTGAATATAAACAAAAAATGAATATTAAAAAGTACTGCAGGGTAAACAAATTAGATGCCATTTCAGTCTATTTCACTTCTAAATTTACTCACTGCTTCTTAGAAAGATATTTAAATGGCGCCAAATTCTAACAGCAAAGAGCTTCCAGAAAAAGCAAAGTAAAGTGAGAACAGCATGTAGATAATTGTCATACGTTAAGGAAAGTAATAAAAGAAAGATATGGGGACAAGGAAAGAAGAGAAACAAACCAATCGTCGCTTGAGTGTCAAAGTTGCCTATCGTGCATAAGGTTTGCATAGCAATTGGTCAGTTTTGATACTTAAACGACGAAATGCTAAGGAAGAGAAAAAAGTACAGAAAAAAAAACAGAAAAATTAAGGAAGTATAAAAACAAAAATTCTGAAGAAGGTAAGACAAAGAAAAAGGCAAAAGAATGTAGAAGGGAACAGAGCAAAAATGGAAATGAGAGAAGAGAGAGGAAAAGAGAAAAGTAAAAGCCAACAAATGAGAAATAAAGCCAGGGAAAAGGAAGAAAGTGACGAAAAAGAGATAGAAACACGCAAAAATAAATAAAAAAGACGCAAAAATTAAAAAAACTAATAAAAATTAAAAATTGACGCAATTATATTAATATTATGAAAATATTATGTGAAATATAAGATCGAAAAAAACAGAGAGAAAGAGAAAAACGAAGAAATTAAAAAAAAGGAACACTTAAGAATAAAATGGAATTACTGGGAACTAAAAAAACAAGGAAAAATTGGGAATCAAAACGAAACTCAAATAAAGAAAATATAAACATTTTAGGAAGCTGGAAAAACTAAGGAAAGGAAAAGAAAAGAAGGAAAATAAAAAAAACTACGAAAGAAAATTGAGAGAAACGTGAACGTGAAAATGGAAGAGAATGAAGAGAAAAGAGTAAGTACAGAAGGGAAATCCAGCAGAAAAAAAGCAAAGTGGAAACTGAGAGAAAAATGGCGTAAGAGAGAAAAAGGCATAGAATAGAACGATACACCAGAACAAAAGGGAAAAGAGAGAAAAAACGGATAGCGGGTAGGTAAATAAAAAGAGAAAAAAGGAAGGAACCACATATAAAAGGAGGGAAATATAAATATAAGACGAATATACATACATATAAGAACATATAAGAATATGCATATAAAAAAATATAAGAATAAAAAAAGACATTGCAAGTATGGGATGAGATGAGCCTCTTTGAAGGGAAAAAACTAGCAAGGAGAAAAGGTCAGCAAACCTTCCTCCAAAAGTATGTGCAGGGAAGAGCCCCAAAAAGGAACACGACGTTGTACTACCTAAAAATCGTGACCTTTTTGGACTTTGTCTAAAATGTGTGTACGTGAACATGTGAATATGTGTGTGTGTGCAAAGCCGAGGGAAAAAAATAACACGTTGTCATCATCATCCTCTGATTATGAGTAATCTCGAGATCGTGTCTTGTTTCTAATAACAGTTATAATAGTATTAGAGTCCCATGCATTTTTCTACACTTTTATCTCTCTCTTCTCTCTCTCTCTCTCTCTTTCTTTCTCTCTCTCTCTCTCTCTCTCTTATTTCCTCGTGTGTGTGGGATCTGCGTGCATGCATTAAGAAAAAGACATTCTTCTCTCTTATCCCTTAAAACTCGTCTTATTATTATTACCATTACGTATATAATATGTACATATGTGCATAATATGTATATACACATCCCCGTCATTACCACATGTTATATCCCTCCATTGCACCCTTCTTATGGCCCATTCTTATTTTTTTTTTATTGTGAGACTGCAAATTACAAAGTCTGTATAAATCCCGTGTTTTTTTTATCCCATTCCCACTCCACACGCTCTCAAGCTCTTACTTTACTACCCCACATTTCTAGAGGGTGGAAGGGGATGAACCAAATATTTTTGCATTTTGTTTCAAAAATTAAAAAAAAAAAATATGTTTCTTCCCCTCTTTTGTAGTGGGAGACATTGTTAGTATTTTGCAGGGGATTCTTGGAAAGGTATAGTTAGATTTTTGTTGTTTATTAAATGGTTTTTGCCAAACGTGGATAAAAGAGTTTTGGACGTACAGGCTTAAATGGGGGGACAGGATGGCTTTGTGGAGGGGACAAAAGCGGGATAAGTTGAGTGACGTTTGTAACAAGGACTTGATGGGATAAAGAGGACATTCAGGGACATTCAGACAAATGGATGGGGAGGAAGGAGAGAGAGGTGGAAAATAGAGAAGAGCGAGACGAGATGAGGACAACGGAGAGAAAAAAATGGATGGAGACAGAAGGAGAAATCGTGGGAAAAATTAGCAAGAGAAAAAACCAAGATATGCATAGCAAGAAACCGATATAGAGAGAGACAGACGGGAAAAGAGACAAAGCTGCAGAAATAAAGAGACGCGGAAATGATACAAACCGCGGGAAAATCCAACAGAAAGGGAGGCAAACAGAGCCAAATTAAGATAGAAATAAATGGAAGAGGAGAGAAAAATACATAGAAAATGGAGAGAACATTTAAAAAAGGGTAGAAATAAATACACTTGGAATGCTATGATATGGAAAAGGAGGTAAAGATCGGGAAATAAAGAAAAAGGCGATAGAAAAATGAGAAAAGGGGCAGAATTTAATACACAATAGGAGAGACGTTAATAAAAAGGGAGGGAAATTACTGGAAAGAAAGAAGGAAAAGAGATAAATGCTAATAGAGAAGGAAATAAATAAATTAAAAATGGAGACGAGTGAATTACAAAAGAAATGAAAGGAATTAATCATGGAGAAAATTGAATAAACAAGTAATGACGTTTGTGCAGAAAAATAAAATAAAATCTTGTGGAAATATGCAGAAAAGTAAAAAAGGAAGAGGAAGCGAAATGGAAAAAAGAAAGAAAGAGACTGCAAAACTGAAAAAACAAAGAAATAAACGGCCACGTTGAAAAAAGGAAGAGAAAATACAGCTAAATGCAATAAGGAAAGGAAGAAACAGCAGAATGGAATAGCAAAATTTAGAAACGACGGAGGAAGAAAAGGAAATAGAAAAAGTGGCAAAGAAAAGAGCAAAACAGAAAGATAAAAGTATAAAATAGAAATAAATGTGAAGGATACGAGACGAGAAAAGTAAGCAAAGATGGATTTTAGGCAATAGAAAGAGGCAGGAGTAAATGGCTAAGAGAAAAAACAGCTCTGGGGAGATTCGAGACAATGAAAAAGCTAGAGAAAAGGACGAAAATGAAAAAAACAACAACAACATCCAAATGAGGGAATGAGGGACATGGGCTAGCCAACGAAGACATTTAAAGCGTCTGAAACAAGGGAACTCAGAGGCAGGCGAGAGACACATATCGGGAAAAAACTGAGAGATAAAAAAAAGGAAGCGAGAGAAGTGCATTTGAAATGCAAATAATGCTGCGCCGTCCTCGACTTCTTCTGTGTGATTGTCAAGAGGAGAGCAAATGAGTTTTTAATTCTCTCTCACTCTCTCTCTCTCCTTTTCTCTCTCTCTTTCTTACGCTCTCTCGATTTTCTCTCTCTTTCTCTCTATCTTACATTCTTTCTCGATTTTCTCTCTCCTACTCCCTCTCTCTTTCCCTCTATCTTTTGTTCTCTCTTGATTTTCTCTCTCTTCTTCTCTCTCTCTTTCTCTTTCTCTCAATCTTGCGCTCTCTCGATTTTTTCTCTCTCTCTTCTCTCTCTTTCTCTCTGTCTATTTTTCTTCTCTCTCTATTTTCTCTCTCATCTCACGCATTCTCTGGCTATTTTCTCCCTTCCCCCCCTCTCTCTCTCTCTCTATGTTCTCTCTATTCTCCTTTTCTTCTATCTCCTTTTCCCTCTGTTATTCTCTCTTTTCTCTCTTTCCCATTCTCTCTCTATTTCCTGTCTCTCTTCTCTCCTGTCTTATTTCTTTCTCTTCGCTCTCTTTTGCTCTCTCTATTTTCTCTGTCTTATCTCTCTTTCTCTATTTTCTCTGTCTTTCCCGGTTTTTTTTCTATTCTCTGTCGGTTGTTCTCTCCCATCTCTCTCGGTTATTCTCTCGCTTCTCTCGGTTATTCTCTCGCTTCTCTCGGTTATTCTCTCGCTTCTCTCGGCTATTCTCTCTTCTCTCTCTCATACTCTCTCTTCGCTGTCGTTAACTCAATTTCTTCTCTTTCTCCCTTTCTATTCTCTCGCAGTCGTTGTCTCTCTTCTCTCCCTCTCTCTCTCTTCCCCTTTCTCTTCTCTCGGAGTCTCTCCCTCGTTGTCTCTTTTCTCTCCCTCTCTCTTTCCCTTTCTCTTCTCCCAGAGTCGCTCTCTCTCGTTCTCTCATTTTCTCTCTTTTCACTCGATTTTCTCTCTTCTCTCTAATTCTCTCCGTAGTCTGGCATCTCGCTCTATTTTCTTTCTCTTTCTCTCTGTTCCCTCTCTATCTTTCTTTTTTATCTCTCTCCAATTTGTCTCTCTTCTCTCTTTCACTCTCCTTTATTTTCTTTTTCCACTCTGTCTCTCTCTCTCTCTTTCTCCGGATTTTCTCTCTGGATCACTGTTTCTCCGTTTTCCCTCTTCTTCTTTTCTATCTTGTTGTCTCTCATTCCTTTTTGTGCTTCTCTCTGTCTCTCTCTTGAGAATCTTGTCGTGGTTTCCCTTGTCCCATGTCGTGACTGCATCTTCCTCTCCGTCGTCGTCTTTTAGTCTCCACACTTTTTTTTTTGTCTGTGTGGCAGTGTACAAATGCGAATTCCACGGAGTAAAAAGAAGAAAAAAACGGGACGACCAAAAGAAGAAACAAATGGCTCTTATCCTGTCACATACTTTTTTTTCTCCACTCTCTCAAAGTCTCTGTCTCTCTCTCTCTGTTGTAATAGAAATAATAATATGTAAAAAAAAGGAACTTTTGTTGTGCCACAAGTTTTTCTTTTGCTCATTTTCTTATCAAATGCCACACATTATATACACTATATAAGAATCGTCTCATTACACGCTACTTGCCCGAGCAAATCCGTGGGGAGAGTCATGTCCCCATGTGCTACGAGCGCTGAGTTTCAATTGGAGCTAATGTATGTGTATCTCTTGTATGTTTTCGGGCTGTAGTAAAAACTTTTTTAATGTCATGTACATATCCATGTTTGTCCCAAGGAAGAGAGGGATGACAAGTTTTTTTTTCCTCGAGAGCATCTCTATGTTTTTTTTTTTACCGTCAAATGCCAAGTGCATCCATCCATTCTGGGGTTCATTGTCGGGTGTGTGAAGAAATTGTGTTAAAAAAATAAGTTGTGCTTTTACAGGTAAACACACGTTCCTTGGGAGGGCAAGAACATTAATGGTGGCGACCCATTTTTGGAAGAAAAAAATCCTGGTGATTCACCTGACCCATTTTTTGGTCTGTATTTTTGGACGCCCGTTTATTTGCATTATTTTATTTTAATAAATCACAATAAACTCATACGCTAAATACTATGAATGTTAATGTAAGGGGAAATAACCCAGAGAAAATAAATATAATATAATATAACCCAGAGAAAATAAATATAGTATAATATAACCCGGAGAAATAAATGTAATATAATATGACCCGGAGAAATAAATATAATATAATATAACCCGGAGAAAATAAATATAATATAATATAACCCAGAGAAAATGAATATAATATAATATAATCCAGAGAAAATAACCAAACGAGAAAGGAATAGAGAGAAAATAGACGGACGATTAAAAGCGGAAGGATAAAAAAGAAAGTGGCAAAATGACGGATAAATGCAGCAAAAAATAGACGGGCAAATGAAGAGAAAAAGTCCAGAGGAAAAACATCCAGAAAGGGAAAGAAGGAGAGAAGAAGAAACGGAAATTTAAAGGAAGAGCCAAGGGAAAATAGAGACAGAAATGAGGACAAGAGGAACAGAGATTTCCTACACCACAAATGAGAAGGCATAAAGGGAGAAGCTGGGAGGTTCTATGGCTTATAATATAATTAAAATTTAATTTCTCCCACTCTTTTCTTCCTCCCTTGATTCCCTTGTAATAAGATTCGTGGGAAAATGTGCGTGAGGCTCCATGCCCGTGTCCTACCGTCAGTGGGCAAAGTGAATATCTTCTAGAGGTAGAAATCCCTGCCCTAAAAAAAAATCTTGTCCACCGTGTGTTCCCCTTTCACACAAAGACCCATAATATAATATGAAAGGTACATATTGAGACTCAGGCCGTTTTATATTTTAAGGATGAGACAGAAAAAGAAGCCGGAATGAGATTTCCTCCGCCATAGGAGGCACACAGAGACATGAAATAAAAAAATAGATTTTTTTCACTCCTTCCCCGTCTCATCATATTCCACTTAACGTTTTTTTTTTTTATTCCTGCCTCCTCTTTCACTTGACTTTTTTTTATATTTTCCCCAAAATCTCAATTATGGACAGCAGGTACTCCCTACAAGGAACTCAGGGGAAGCCATAATATCCATCGCTTTTAATTTCTTTGTCTCTATACGATATTTCCCTGCCGAAATACAATATATGATTCTCTACAAATGCATCGTGAGCATCGTGAGGCATTTTTTTGGGGGGACAAAAAAAAATAAATAAAATTGCTCCTGTTCGCCCTGATAGACGTGAGGAGGGAATGGAGGAAATGAGGGGACGACAGATGAGATTGTGAGTGGGAACACTCAGTTTTTTGGAGGAGGATGAGGAGGACTGAGGAGATAGGAAGACCCTCCTAGGGCTTGTAGTTCTTTTTAGGACGTAATGAATTTTTTTTTTTTGTGGTCATAATCATACCAAATGTACTGTCATAAGTTGAATAAAAGCATGGTTAATGTAAATGCACAGGTATATATGTATACATATATTTCATATATAGTTTGTGTATGGATACATATATACATGATGAACATATCCATGTGTGTAAAGAGGAAAGCTTGACGAGAGTGATGGGGAGCGACGGGTGAGTGTGGCGCCAATTAATGTCTGGAGACTTTTGGCTTTCTTGATTCAAACGGATTTTCTTTTGTCCTTCAAATTTTTTCTGGGCCGTAATTGCCACGGGTAATTTTGCATTTGTTTGATATTGTTTTTTTTTATAGTTTTTGGGTATCTTTGTGGTTTTTAAAGATTATTCTTTCTGATTTTGGTATGCCATCAAATCAGGGCAAAAAGAATCCACGAAGAGGTTTTCATTGGTACAGTTTGTAGATGTTTTTTTTTTACAATAGTTTATTTAACAATTATTTTATTTATCTATATTACATAAATTATTTCATTTATATAGGCAATTATGAAATTTGTGTATATTAAATTATTCCATTTATATTCAATTATTAAATGTCTATTCAATTATTGTTTTTACATATTCAATTACTAAATTTATATTTAATTATTGTTTTTAATGCAATTATTAAATTTGTATTCAATTATTGTTTTTAATGAAATTATTAAATTTATATTCAATTATTGTTTTTGTACAATTATTGAATTTATATTCAATTTTTGCTTTATGAAATTATTAAATGTATACCTAGTCAATTACTTTTATACAATATTTAATTTAATAATATATTAACAGGTAAATTTTCACACCAGCAACCAATTTATTTGTTAGGTTTGTAATATAGAACAAATTAAGTAAATTAAAATGATAAATGAAAACGCTTATTATTAAAACATTTCAGGAGCAAAGTGGTCTGTACTGAAGCATCAAAGGTAATCAAGGAAAACATTTGGGAAGGAATAATTCGAATGTTTAAAAAACATTGAAAGTTTTATTCACACGAAAATGTAACTTAAAAATTCACTGAAATCATTAATCCTGATCAAACTTCTTATTTAATTTATTTAATTAATAGCCAAAAACTATTTATTAACTAAATAATAGCTGCCTTTTTAAAATATTTCTTTATTATTAAAATATCCATTTAATATTATTTATTTGACCATTTTATTAGTTCACCTATTTTATATAAATTCCTTGTTAATGCTCAACGCCAGACAACACAACTTTAACAAGACCTGAAAAGGTCAAGCAGACGATTTAAAGTCAATCCAATAATACAGAACAACACAACAATTTAATGCGAAACAGGAAGATAATCGTACCTTCCGTACGTAACAGAAATAAAACGGTTCCAGTCCATCTCGGACTTCCATTTTCATAATGCATTCAAATTCATACAAAACAAATGCTTGTATTTCTCCCGGACCATAGTTTCTTGATAGAACATTCATTTTAAAAAAATCCCATTTTAACTCCAGAACAACTCAACCCGTTTTAGCTCCGTTCACGATAGAAAATATGCTGGTACAACTACTCCGGGCAAACCAAATAAGAATGGGGAAAAGGATCCTCAGGGAAGAAATATTATCCACCCACTCAGAGGAAAGGGACGGGGAAGGCCACGAATTCTTGGGGAAAAGGTAAGGGGAAAGTACTTGAAGGAGAGGGAAACCTTACACGGGAATACCCTACAGAGATGGGTGGGAGAGACAGAGGGTTTTAGAGAGGAAAGTGACAGAGAGAAAGAGAGAGAGAGGAAAAGCCCCAATTATTTTAAAAGGACTGCGGTCTTTCTGAGTGTTCCCAGACTTTAATGTGGCCAAAGGTCTCTCTCTTTTGCTCTCCTTCTCTTTGGCTCTCTCTGTTACTGTACACAACATCGTAGTATTTGCTGTAGTGGAAGAACCATAAGGAACTGGTAGACCATTGACGAACTCTCTTCTGTCTCTCTCTTTCTCTCTCTCATTCTCTCTCTCACTCTCTCTCATTCTCTCTCTCACTCTCTCTCATTCTCTCTCTCATTCTCTCTCTCATTCTCTCTCTCATTCTCTCTCTTTCTCATTCTCTTTCCTTCTCTCTCTCTCTCTTCGTCTCTCGCTTTCCCCCGACCATTGACTTTAGTGGGAGTGGGGAAAGTCTCCAGGCGAAATGTGTACACTTTGCCGGGAAATGGTTTCCTTTTCCCCCAATTTTTTCCCCTCCAATTTCTCTCTTTCTCCTCTCCCCCTGACTCTTCTCGAATCTTCTTCAGCTTCCACTGCTTTTCCGGCCTGCCAACGACTAACTTTCTCTCTTTCTCTACATTTTGGAAGGTAAACCTTCTCCGCGTTTCTTTGCCTTAGTTTTCCCGTACACGGTTTCTCAATTCTCTTGATTGAGCCGAATTTAATAGTATGTGTTTTTTTAATTCTTCTCAACATGATATTCTTCCGGTTTCTTCTCTTTTATTTGTCATCTCGTTCTTTGTCGTTATTTTCATCCTCTTTTGTGGCTTCTCCCTTTTTACGGCTCTGTCTCTTGGGCTTGCTTGCTATCCTATCATTCTTTTTTGCTTTCTTTGGGTTTTTTTGTTTTCCTACCATGTTGATTTGCCTTTGACTGGATCTGGATTTTATTCCTATTTATGTACCATTTTATGTCTCACTTTATCCTGTTGTTGTCTTCTTCTTTCTATATCAGTATCTTCTGCTCACTTTTCTGATTTACTTTATCTCGATTTGGTTAGGTTATGTTCATTGCTTTTTTCTCGTGTTTCTTTCTCTTTGGCGTTCTATTCCCTGTTTTTGCTATTTCTTGCTGCTTGTGTTTCTGTCTCTTTCGTTCTTGTGCTTCTTGTTGTCGTTTTGTGTTGATTTCTCTTTTTTTGTGTCTTTCTCTTTCGTTTGGACTGTCTCTTTGTTGTGTCTCGGTTGTTTTGGTGTTTCTTTGTCCTTCTTTTCTCGTTTCTTTCTCTTTTGTTTCTGTGTCTTTCTGGTTTTTTCTAGCCGTCGTGCTCTTTCTGTTCGGCGGTTCTTTCTTTTTTCTTTTTAATTTTTGTTTGCGTGATTTTATTTCGTGTGTTTTTACTTTTTATTTTGCTTTCTTTTTGGCATTCCTTTCTTTTCGTTTTCTCTGTGCTTCTTTCTCTTATGTGCTCCTCTTTTTGTGGTTTAGCTCCCTCTGTTTCGCACTTCTTTTCGTTTCGTTTTGGTGGTTCCTTCTTTTCGCTGTTTATTCGTCTTTCTCCTTCGTGTTTGCGCTTTTGTCTTTTGATTTTTTTTGTGTTGCTTTCTCCTTGTTTGCGTTTTTGTCTTTTGATTTTTTTTGTGTTGCTTTCTCCTTGTTTGCGTTTTTGTCTATTGCTTTTTTTGTTTTGCTTTCTCCTTGTTTGCGTTTTTGTCTTTTGATTTTTTTTGTGTTGCCTTCTCCTTGTTTTAGTTTTTGTCTTTTGATTTTTTTGTGTTGCTTTCTCCTTGTTTGCGTTTTTGTCTTTTGCTTTTTTCGTGTTGCTTTCTCCTTCTTGTTTGCGTTTTTGTTTTTTGTTTTTTTCGCGTTGCTTTCTCCTTCTTGTTTGCGTTTTTGTCTTTTGCTGTCTTTATATTATTTAATCTATCTTTTTTCCTGTTTTCTTTATGATTTTTTTCTCTTTTATATTTTCCTTCAAATTATTTTCCATCTCTTTCTATTTCTGTCTCTCTCTCTCTCTCTCTTCTCCCATCGTGCCTCGTTTTTTGTCTATTTCCGTTTCTCCGTCATACGCCGTTTGTGGGCTCCACAAGGAGACTGTCATTTCATTTCCTTTAACCAATTCTGGCTTTGGTAATTCTCTCTCTCTCCTTCACTTTCACTTTCATCTCCTTCTCAATACTGGGTTAGCCTTACATGGTGCACGTACCATTACTTTTAACAGTCTCTCCTCCACCTTTTCTCCAATTCTCCCTCTCACTTTCCTCTCTCTCTCGCTCTCAAGTCACAACATCACACACAGACACAATGTATCCAGACCCGAAAAAAACCCTTTGACTCACCTTCTTTCCAGGTTGTGAACCTTGAATGGGTCCACATTACGGGAAGATATCCTGTAGGAGGACAAAGAGTCCCTAACTCGGGCTGTAATGATGACTATATCCAATATAGATTCCATATATACAATGTTATATAGTACCGGGGATAAAGGGGATCTCCTTTTTATCTACTCAGAGAAAAGTAACATCTAGCCTGTGGATTCTATTTTATTTATACGGAGCTACTCCAACTCTATTACGGTGAGGTGGGAGGTTAAAGTTTTTTTTTTGCTTTCTCTTCCCTTTCTCTGTACTTTGGCTGGAGGCAAGAAGAAGTAAATGTGGTGAAAGGAGATGATGCTACCTTCTCCGAAGGAGGGGGAAGTGCTGGTGAAGAAGATGAATGAAGGGATTAGAAAAAAAATTGAGGAAATATTACACCACATTGGATAATGTTTTCCGCAATTTGAGGCAATGAAAACATGAGGAAAATAGCTTTCACACTTTTTTTTTTAGAGTGGAGCAAAAAATGGAGGAGAAATACGAACAAGATTGGGAAAGTGCCTGTGAGTTGAAAAAGAGACAGAAGGTATTTGGAAAGAAAAAAATGGGGATGGGCAAATTTCAGCTTAACACTGTTGGTCTGGACAATGATAATAGCAAAATGATACGAGCAAAACAAAATAGAGTATGAATGGGGATGCCAATGCAAGTTAATGCGGAAGTGGGATGAGTCCAAAAAAGTTTGAAGGGCGATGATGAACAACTGACAAAAAAGGGTAAAGGATTGAGAGAGAATCGTTCCTGCACTAAAGGGACGAAAATAAAAAGGACCCACCGCGTAAAAGCAAAAGCAGGGAAGACAAGGATGGATGAAGAGAAAGTCGATTGTGAGTTGGAGAAAAAACGTGGGGAAAGAAGAGACTGCACAATTTCAAAATAGGACAAGACGGCTTGAGGATAACAGAAAATGTAGTGTTGTAGACGTAGAGAAAGTACAAACTCTAGAGAAAGAAGTCAAAGTGACACGAGAAAGAAGAGTTACAAAGGAGAAAGCTGTAAAAAGGGCAAAGAAAAAAGAGAAATCAAGTAGAACCAAAAGGTATGACAAACAAGAAAGTGAAAGTAAAATAACAAAAGGAGAAAGCACAAGGAAAAACTGAGAGTAAAAACGAACAAATAAAAAGGAGAAAGACGAAAGAAAAACGAGAAAGTAAACATAACGAAGAAAATGGAGGAAGAAAGCTAAAATTAACAAACAAAATCAAGAAAGAGGAAGTAAGAATAACAACGAAAACGGATAAAGAGAAGGAAAACTTAAGAATGAAAATCGAGATAGAAGAAGAAAAAATTAACAATGAAAATGGAGAGAGTAGAAGGAAAAAGAGAAAGTAAAAATAGCAACAAAAATGGAAAAAAAGAAAGAAAAAAGAGAAAGTAAATTTAGCAATGAAAAAGGAAAAGAGAAGGAAAAAAGAGAAAGTAAAAATAGCAACGAAAATGGAAAAAAGAAGGAAAAAATAACAAAGTAAAAATAGCAACGAAAATGGAAAAAAGAAGGAAAAAAAAGAAAGTAAACATAGCAACAAAAAATGAGAAAGTACTGAGTGAGTGAAACAGGGAGCGTCACAAAATTAAAAAAAGACAGACCGAATAAAAATAGAAAGCAAACAGAAAAAATCAGAGATCGCATATATTGTAAAAAGAAACCGCCAGAATAAAAAGAGAAAGCATCTGCAATGTGCACAATGCAAATACAAAGAAAATACATACCGTAACAATGCAAAAATACATGATATTTGGAAATACAAATAAAAAATAAATAAAAAATAAAAGTCAGGTAAATTTTTACTGGCGAAGAAGACCAAAAAATTCAGGAAAAAATAAAGCACAGACGGATAAAAACGCAAAAAGGACACAGAATGTCGCAGAAGCCGGGAGAATACAAAAAGTTAACCGCGACATAATGAAGAGAGAAATTTAAGAGAAAGCGGGACAAAATATTAATAAGAGAAATCGAAAGAAAATGAGATGTAATAAATACATAGAGAAATTGAAGACAGCAGTATAGACAGCAAGCGGAATAAGTATGATATAATCATGGGGAAGAGAAAGTGGAGAAAACATCAAAGATAGAGAGAAAGCCCTGACTGAGATAGACAAATATGAAGGCCCGAAAATAACATCAGGAAGAAAGTCGAATGGTTGAAAAGTGAGACTTTAGACAGAATAAGAGAACCAAAAAAAAACCACATCCAACCCATGCTCAAGCACGGAGCTAAAAAGCCCCCAAAAAAAGAAGAACGTGGACGGATCCGGAGAAAGTGGAAGAGGACACGGTTTTAAGTACATATTTACTTTCCCTCGGAGCATCAGGTATAAAAATAACCGTAAAAGTTTGGCGGGTGACTTATCTCCGTTCTCTTCTATTTTGAGCAAGCCCGAGGGAAAGATAAAAACGAGGGCTTTTTTGTATAGTTGTAAAAAAAACAGGTAAAAAGAATTATTTTCGTCTCCACGTCCATCCCAATTTCCACTGGGATCAATCCGGCAAAACATGGCTTTTATCATGCTTATACACACTCCATTTGACACATCAATATTTCTCTTTTCTAACGTCCTCCGGGTGAAAGTCTGGTGAAAGTGGGTTACTTTTCCTTTTTAATTTATCAAGAATAATATTTGTACACTTTTCGGGGCAATACAATAATAGTATAAAATGCAAGAATAATACCAAAAATTGCAAGAATAATACCAAACAATTCTTAAAAATCCCAAAATTCGAAGAATTGTTGCCGTCCAATTGCAAAATTGGGCAAAGTAAATATTCTAGGAAAAGCTGCCCAATTAAAAGACATTGAAAAAGACCCCTTTCCCCTTTTTTTGACATGGTTGCCGTAACGTAGATGCGAGCCAGCACATAATAATAAACTTCCGTGTCCCTTAAAGCCGTCGATTGCAGGGGGAGAATCTCTCCTGTCGTCCTGATATGGACGAGGAAAGTCTTGAAATAGCTTTCTCGCCTAAAACAGAGGTATGTACTGGGGAGGGGGAAATATCATCGGCTTATCATAAATCGCGGGGGATATTATCAGTATTATTAGGCGGTAGCAGGGTGGACAACAACAGGAGGGAAAGTATCCAAGTTTGTTTACGGTTTTCCCTCATTTCTAAGATCATATTCTCCCTTTATCTCTTCCTAGCATTCTCTGTCAGTTTTTCTACTTTTTCCATGCACATGTTTTATTTGTCTCGCTCGTTCTACGTCTTCTACCGTCGGATATTTTTTTTGACTTTTTCTTTTCTTTTTTTCTAACTTATTTTCCTGTTTTTTTTGTCCTTCTCTCGCTCTCTGTGAGTAACCCTTCTTTTTTTCTTTTCTATTTCCCTCTGTTCTTTCTCTTTGGATCTCCTTGTTCCTTCTTTTTGTCTCGTTGTTCCTTCTCATCCTGTTTTATTCTTCTCTCTTCCTCGGTATTGCTAGTATTTTTCTCATTTGTATATTGTCTTCTGTTCCTATTCCTTTATTTGTTCACTCTGTTTCTTCCCTTTTTATCTCAAGATATTCCCTACCACTTCCGTTTTTCTACTCTTATCTATTTTGGTCTTGTTTTATCTTTTCTCTTCTCTTATCGTATGTTGGCTCTTGTTTCATCTTTTCTCTTCTCTTATCGTATGTTGGCTCTTGTTTTACCTTTTTTCTTCTCTTATCTTATTTTGGCTCTTGTTTTACCTTTTTTCTTCTCTTATCTTATTTTAGTTCTTGTTTTATCTTTTTTCTTCTCTTATATTATTTTAGTTCGTGTTTTATCTTTTTTCTTCTCTTATATTATTTTGGTTTTTGTTTTATCTTCTTTCTTACCTTGTTCTTTTTTTATTATCTCATTTCCTTATTTTATATCGTTTCATTTTCGTTTTATCTATTTTCCTTTCCTTTTGATTTGTTTTCCTTATCTTATTTGTCTACTTCCGTGTTTTTTACTTTACTCTTTTTATTTCGCTTCCTTCCCCTTTTATCTCCTTTCCCATTCCATTTTTTAATTTTATAATTTCGGATCCTTCCGATTTTATCTCGTTTTGCTAGCTATTTTTACTTCAATTTCTTTATAATTTTGCTTCCTTCCGATTTCATGTCCTTTTGTTTGCTATTTTTATTTCAATTTCGTTACAATTTTGCTTCCTTCCGATTTTGTCTTCTTTTGTTTGCTCTTTATTTTATTTTCGTCTCTTGCTATTTTGCTTCGTTCCGGTTTTATCTATTTTTGCGTGCTATTTTTATTTCATTGTCTTCATAATTTCGCTTCCTTCCGTTTTCATCTCTTTTTGTCCATTTTTTGTCTCGTTTATTTCCATATTCTCTTCTCCGTTTGTCTCTTTTCCTTCTCTTGTTCATTCTGTTCCTATATTTTCTTTCTTTGTACGTTTCCTTTTTTTCTACCTTGTTTTCTTTACTTCTTTTTTATGAATATTCGTACGCTTTTCCCTTCTATTCTCGTTATCTTCCAGTTCGTCTTTCTTTCTCCTGTAGGTTGCCTTGCTCTCCCTTTTCCTTCTTGTTTTTTCTCTCCATCTTGTTGTCTTTTTTAGTCGTTTTTTTATTTTTCTTCTCTCTCCCTACTAGCCTCGCCGGTATTTCTTTTATCTCTAGCTTTGTGTAACCCTCGTAGTTTCCTCCCTGTTTTTTTCGCTTTCTCTCCCATCCCAAGCACTTGTGTGTAGGAGAAAGAACTTTCACTGAAGCATTTCCCCACCTCCAAAGTCTCCCCCGCCTGGTCGTGTTACAAGAGTAATAATACTCGTATGAACTACCGCAAACTTGCCCCCGAGTGGCGGTGAAGAAGCTGGGGAAATTCATTGGAGAGGAGGAAAAGAGGCTCAAAATGAAATTTAGCACTTGCTTTAAAACCCTCATATTTTTTTCCTTATTACAAAACCTCCCACACACACACGACCTTTCTGGACTTAACCACAATATGCACTTTGTGTCACGTGTACTCTCTGCTTTCCCTCTTTTCTCTTCATATTATTTAACATCTAATACTCGCTTTCACGTATCTTTCCTTTCCCTCGTCCATTACAAATTGTTCTCGTCTTTTCCTCTTTCTCTCTTTTCATTTCCAATTTTCTCTCCCTTTCTTTTCCATTTTTCTCTCTCTTTCTTTTCCAATTTTCTCTCCCTTTCTTTTCCATTTTTCTCTCTCTTTCTTTTCCATTTTTCTCCGCTTTTTCTATTTTTTTCTCTCGTTTTTCATTTCTTTATCGCGCTTTTTCTATTTTTCTCTCTCGTTTTTCATTTCGTTCTCGTTTTCCATTTTTTTTTCTCTTTTTTATTTCTTTCTCGTTTTCCATTTGTTTCTCGCGCTTTTTCTATTTTTCTCTCTCGTTTTTCATTTTTTTCTCGTTTTCCATTTTTTCTCTTTTTTATTTCTTTCTCGTTTTCGATTTTTCTCTCTCTTTTTCTGTTTCTGCTTTTCTGTGTTTTCCTCTCACTTCCTTTTCCCTTTTTCTTTTTCTTCAATTTCATTATTCCTTTTTACATTTAATTTTGTCTACCTTTCATTTCAAATTTCCTATTTCTTCCCTTTAAAATTTTCTCTTATTTCCATTGAAAACTTGTTTCTCTTCCATTGAAAGTGGTATGTATCTCTATTATATCTAACAAAGAAAAGTTCACTTTGAAGTTCTTTCTTTTTCCCATTTAAAATTTTGTCTTTCCTTTAGCTTTTATTTAATTTTACATTTTGTCTCAACTTTACATATTGTATTCCATATGAATTTTTTGTTGTATTCATATTAAACCATTTAAAATTTTGCTTCTCCGTCATGTAAAATCCATTTAAAATATCTATCACTTCTAATCAATTTGTTTTCTTTCTAGCATTTAAATCTGTTTCGGTCTTCTATTTAAAATATTCTGGTTTATCTCGTCAAAATTGAGTTTCTCTACCATTAAAAATTGTGTGTGTCTTCGCCCTTCAATTTATATTTTTTTCACTCTTCTTTTCAAGGTGTGTAAAGAATCAGTTGAAGATTGGAGCGTTACAAAACAAGAGAGAACCGGGGGAATTTGATGCTCCTGAAGCATAAAGTGTGCAAAATACGCGAATAAGACCCTTTTACTGCGTAAGCACTCTTTAATCTGTACGCTTTTTCTTTTGTCATTTTCTGGTTTGCCCAATTGAAATTTTCTCCTCGCAATTCTAATTTTCATTGTTGTCCATCCTTCCTCTCTTCCGTACTTTCTCCATCGTTTCCGGACCATTTTTCTTCCTATTTTTGGAATTTGGAAGCATTACAAAAAGAACCAAGAATTCCTTCCCTTCCTTGCTGAATTCCCCTCTCTTTTACCTAAAGCCCACCCCATAAACAAAATCTCATCCCACCAGCTGTACTGCCCCCGTAAACATAAGCGTCAATGCCGACCTTATTTAATCCCCATGCATTATACATGTCAACGGGTACCCGTTTTTTCCCCCCACAAAAACCGCGGGAATTTATTTGATTCTACCCTTTCCTTTTTCTGCAGGTACAACATAAAACGGGGGTGGTTGAATCCCCCCATAAAATTCTCCCCCTCAAAAATAAAAAACCGTCCAGTTTATTTTATTGTGGCACAATTCCTGTCAAATCCCGCTTTATGCCCATCGTCCGTCTGTCCCTCAATAAACCATGCCCTGGAATGGAAGGTCCAGGAAATAATTATTCTTGGATTCCCCGGAAGACTTTAAAGGTGCGAGAAGACTTTAATTGTCCAGGCACGAAAAAAGGGCGTAAAGGAAAGTTTTATTGGTCCGGGCACAAAATGATCTTTTAAAAAAGGGAGAAAATTAAGACAAAAACCAGAAAGGGCGGCTTTGAGAAATTTGTTGGGGGAAAGTCCACCGGAAATCACCGGCGGAGGGTTGGAAAATAATAAAACCTTCGTTTTTTATCGAAGAGGGGAAAGTCCCTAAAATGATGGGAGCCATTCCCATATTTGCTCAGACCTTTCCCCACGTCCCCATTATGTTTATATGGACAAGCGGGAGAATGGACCATTTTTTATGGGGCCGGCCATCCAACGGCTCCTCAATGGCATAAACAAACACGGGAGGGAATGGGACATTTCAACATTCTCCCTTTCCCCACCTTCTACTATACTATTCTGAAGGAAAAGTCCGAGATATATGACCACATATAGGGACAACACGTATCCTTCCTCAGCATATCCTTCCTGGTGTGGTTGGGGGCCATATCAGTAGCAATGCACACATCCAAAAGCCCCTCCAAGAAATGTCACGTCCGTAAATGTAACAAGGCAAAGAGTCAATAGAAAGCTTCGCCTTATAGATACATTTTTCTCCCCCTATAAATTGTTATGGGGAAAGGTATAGGGATAAATAGTGGAGAAAGATCTTGTATTTTATTTTCTTTACCCATTTATTATTAGTCCCGGCGATAACCAAAGTGCTGAGACCTCCAATGGCGATGGGGAAAGTCCGGTACAAAAATAAAGTCGCTCGAAGAATGTTTTTCTTTTCTTTTTTCTCGGGATTATTTCTCCATTTTCCCCCACAAAAAT
This sequence comes from Disparrhopalites patrizii, assembly GCA_034698585.1. Lineage (NCBI taxonomy): Eukaryota > Metazoa > Arthropoda > Collembola > Symphypleona > Sminthuridae > Disparrhopalites > Disparrhopalites patrizii. Next base: position 1,310 of record JAQGBT010002482.1, on the reverse strand, counting down.
GCTTTCTCTCTTTTTTCTATGAAGTTTATTCCTCAATTTTCCATCACAAAAATACTTTCTCTTTTTTGTCTGGATTTTATTTCTCCGTTTTTTCCCGCACATTTTTTTCTCTGGATTTTATTCCTTCATTTTTCCCCTCACATTTTTTTCTCTTTTCTCTCTGGATTATTTCTCCGTTTTTCCCCACAAAAATACTTTCTTTTTTTTTCTAGATTTTATTTCTCCATTTGTCCCCACAAAAATACTTTCTCTCGTTCGGGGGAAACAGAAAAAGTGAAAATGAAGATACAAAAGAAACTTCAAAGGACCCGAAATAGCAATATCCAGAAAGACAATACATATTTGAAAGCAATACATTTATAATTTATTGTAAACAAAATATGAAGAGACAAAAAATAGACAAAACCAATGAAAAAGCCTTCCAGCAACTGAGACATTTGCCGTATTAATTGCTCCAAATCAGACAGAATTCAAGTGAGACTAGACCAAAAAAGATATTCATTGAAAATAGGAGACACAGAGATAAATTTCAGCGAGACAAATAAATTAGCGGAGAAAAAGAGCGATACACCGAGACGAAGAGAAATAGCAAAAAATTGAAAAAACTACAATGAAAAAATAGCTAAAATATGTGTAAAAATTCGAGTGCCTCTGACGGAGAGAAACCGAGAGGCTGAGAGAGAGACGGCGAGGGGAAGCCGGGAGATAGAAAGGGAAAGACAGAGACGGCGACGTAGAAATGGGGAGAGTATCGTCGTAAAGTTCTTAAAACTGTGTCCCAATATTTTATGGTGTGACTTTTTTCTTGAGGGACTGAACCTCAATTCTCTGGCTGGATCCATACTTTCATGTTGGAGAGAATTTTTTTTTTGGGGGGGGGAAGCACAAGCTTGCTGGGAGAGGATAAGAACCTTTTTGTACGGCGAAGGGACGGAGAGGGAGCGTGAGAGAGACAGAGAGAGCGAGAGCGAAGGAAAAAAGTGAGAGAGACAGACAGGAAGAGGAACAATATTTTCCCAAGGAGAGCCACTGTGCAGCCAACGGATGTGACAAAAATCCTAAAATTTTCCACACCATCCGCAACGCTCACGCTCGCCCTCTCCATTGCACTTTTACCCGGGTATCCCTCTCATTTTATTTGCGTCTCTCCCTGTCTCCCTCTCGCTCTCTCCATTACCCTCCTTCTATTCCTCACTCACCCTTACTCTCCCTCTCTTCCTCACTGGCTGTCTAAATCTCTCTCTCTCTGTTTCCCTTTCTGTCTCTTTCTATCCTCTTTCTCTCTCTCTCTTTATATTCTCCTTCTCTCA
>JAQGBT010002481.1:0-23858 GCA_034698585.1 Disparrhopalites patrizii | reverse complement strand
AGAGAGACACCGAGGAAGAACAAGAGAGAGAGAGAAAGAGAGAGAGACACCGAGGAAGAACAAGAGAGAGAGAGAGAAAGAGAGAGACACACCGAGGAAGAACAAGAGAGAGAGAGAGAAAGAGAGAGACACACCGAGGAAGAACAAGAGAGAGAGAGACACCGAGGAAGAACAAGAGAGAGAGAGAGAGAAAGAGAGAGAGACACCGAGGAAGAACAAGATAGAGAGTGAAAGACAGAGAGGAATAGATAGAGAGGGTCAGAGAGACAGACGCGAATGAAGAAACCAAGGGAGAGTGGGAGAAACAGCAGACAGAAGGACAGAGGAAGACGGAGAGAAAGAGAGAGAACCACAACGGGAGAAGGAGTGTAAAAGAGAGACATAAGAGAGTGAGTAGGAGTGCAAGAAAGAGACATAAGAGAGTGAGTAGGAGTGCAAGAAAGAGACATAGCAGAGTGAAGAGTGCAAGAGAGTGACAAAATAGTGTGCAAGAGAGACAGGCGAAATAGAGTAAGAACAAGAGATAGAGAGAGTCACAGAGGAAAAAACAAGAACAAGAGGGACACAGAGGAAGAAAACAAGAGTGATAGAGAGACAGAGCGAGACAGAGGACGAAAATAACAGAGAGGAAGAGACACAGAGAAAGAAAAGGAGAAAGCGAGAGAGACACAGAGAAATGTGAAAAGAGAGAGCGACGCACATAGAGACGCAGAGAGATAGAGCAAGAGAGACAGAGAAAGAAGAAAAGAGAGAGACGCAGAGAGAGAGAGAGAGCACGAGAGAAAGAAAGCGAAGTGGAATTGTGTATTTAGTTTGCCCTTCCCTTACAGTGATGTATGTGTAAAATTTGTACGAAATGGCACCAAAAACTTCAGCTCACAATAACCGACCCATGCACACACAACACCATTATTTAAACATGAGCAGTTACCCAAGAAGAGCTGGACGGGGGGGTGAGAGTGAAAGAGAAAGAGTGAAAGAGAGAGAGAGAGAAAGAGAGAGAAAGAGAGAGAAAGAAAAGTAATCAAATTCAAATGAATTTATGCATTAGACTCGTGCGTGCTATCTAAACACTGTGTTGTGAATAATATTCACGTAATGCAGCCCATGGTCCATACTCCAACTGCGTATAGTATTCCTGGTAGTCATATAGGAAAGGGAAGTGGAGTGAGGGGAGGTGAAGGAAAAATATATGACTCAAACACGTAACATACATACATCAATAGCTTTCTCCCTGATTTATGATTTTCTTGTCATGTTCCACTTTGCTCTCATTACAGCAGACTCCGTCTAATTTCTACGGAATCGCCCTATCTCTCCCTTCCTTTCACTCTCATGGCGCTCCCTTTCTCCCTCTTTCTCTCTCTCTCTACCTCTGCCCTCAAACCCCATAGCACAGAGCAGGCATCAGTTTTATGGGTAAATGTCACAAGTCAAAAAACTTTTTCACCATCCTCCTCCTCCACCTCCCACTCCAACAGTCCTCTCCACGCTTTCTCTGCTAATTATTTTCTCAGCCAATTTCCCCAGGCCTTGTATCAACTACGCATACAGATATATACATATAGGAAGAATCATCCATAAATGACCTCTCCATTTTTGATTTATAAAAGGCACAGAATCCAGCTGGAAAATACTAAAATAAGAAAAACGGAGAGAGAAAGGGGGAAATCAGAATGTGTGATTCGTACATGCATAGGTACACCAACCCCATCAATCATCACAGTAGCAACCACAAATTTCCACAATTATCTTTCCGGATCAAATGACCAAAGAACATTGTGTGAGGGAAGAAGGTAATATTGGACACAACTTCAAAAAACAAATGGATTCCAGTAAAATTTGGGAGGGAATGCATAAAAGCTTGGGAGGGCAAGGATATAGGACTTTGCCCTCAATTATAGTAGTGAAATGTGTTCAGGGGGCGAATAAAAGGAATCAACACATTTTAACATAATGCTCAACCTAAACATATGTTATTTTCACGGGCAATTTCCTCACACTTTCCCCATTTGCGAAAAATGGACTTCCATATCACACTGATTTCCTTTCTTTGTTGTTTTTCCAAAATGTGAGTAGTGTTTTTTTTTATTCTCACGCGCATTTTCCACACTGTTTTCCTCCCATTTAATTCTTGGGGGTAGTGGAATCTAGATACAGAGAAAAAGAGAGAGACAAAGAGAGAAAGACAGAGAAAAAAAGAGAGACAAAGAGCGAGAGAGAGAAAGAGAGAGAGAAAGTAAGTGTGGGTACATGCACATATTTCTCGCCCAACATCCGTCGCCGTGAAAATTATTCCCTCCCCCCCAGAATCCACAGAAGCCAACACAAACAAGGGGCTAAAAGACAAGGGAAAGAGCCATCGAAAAAGTAATTACTGGATTTAATTCCCTACTACATGGCACCACCATACACATATACACACACACACACACTCACAGAAGCTTTCACCCTTTCCATCTCTCCCGCCGAGGATTTATACAGCTCCAACTCGTAAATTTTATTCTTTGGAATTAAAAGCAGCAGAGCACCCATATATACGGTCGCACCAGACATGGCACAGTCACGCTCACGCTTGTTACGTATGACTTATCAACCTCGTGGTAATAGCCCTCGCAGGAGTATTAGTTGCTGGAGGAGGCGGAGGAGGAGGAGGAGCAGAAGGCGGAGGGGAACCAGGCTTCCTGTCCCAAACAACTGGGCCAAATTCTCTACTACCGGCAACTAGTGCACTACTACTACCACTTGGTTATGTCTGCCACTACGTTAGCCTAGAAGTATATCTATATGGAGTTGAGAGCCTCCTCACACACATGCTTTACATAAAACTGCCCTTTTCAAAAGAATATCCTCTTCCTCGAACAATAATATCCCTCCCGTGCTCCAATGTGTGGGAGGGAGAATAGTATAAAGGAATGGTGAGAGCATGGCTAAAGGAAGGTTATGTCACTTCACCTCTTTCCCTATGCCGGGAGCTTCAATAGCAGAGAGAGAGAGAGTGAGAGAGATAGTGTGTGGGGGAGAAAGAGAGAGTGTAGAGGAAATACAAAAGTATATTGGTGGTAGCAATTCCATAAGAGAGAGTCCAGGAGCAATTTAATGAAAAACATAGAGAGAGAGAGAGAGAGAGTGAAAGGCAGGGCGTGCCACAAGAACGTAGATATTTCACTATCCATTTCTCATTTGCTCAAAAACAGGGAGAAAGAAGAGGGTGGATACATGTTCTACTCATAAGAATCCCGTTTAACACGCCGACCTCTGTCTCTCTCGTTCCCTCTCCCACTTTCTCCTTTTTTTTTCTCTCTCTCTCTCTCTCTCTCTCTCTCTCTCTCTTTGGAAAAGGATAACGTCCTCTCTCTTCTTTACACCCTCTCACGCTCATGGAATAATATCCCATTACACGACCAGTCCATGTACAAAGCCTTCACACATGGTGGTAGGGCTCGGCCAGGAAAAGTCAAACGCATGCACATATACGTAAGAGGAAGGGAGAAAGCGAGTGAAAAGGGGGAAAAGAATGGGCACACACAAGAGAAAGTACGGATTACAAAACTCTCCGGGCAGACCCGCCGTGAACCGAAATTGAGGGTGAGGAGAGGGAAAGGGCAGAAGTGATAAAAATGAAAAGGCACCCTAGTCCATGTATGAGTTACTATAGACAATTCAAAAACTGGAAAGACAGAGAGAGCAACAGGGAAAGCGAGAAGAGAGAGAAAGAGAGAGAGAGAGAGAGGAAATTCCAAGGGAAAACGTAAGTACCATCACAAGCAAAACATGTAAAACAAAGTCCGGGGCGAGAAGAATGGAAGGAATAAGAAGTCTCAAATATGCCACCAAGGCCCAGAAATGGTCTTCTGAAGATGACAAAAAAAGAATGTATGAGCAAAGGAAGAGAGATAAGAGAGATTGAAAGAAAAAAAAGGTATGAAGCGGGTGTGAGAAGAAAAGCTCAAAATGTGGAAGGGAATCCCAGATAGGAAAAGCGAGAGAGAGGTTGAAAGTGAAAGCTGATGCGAGAAAGGAAAGAGAATACATGAGCGCATATATTATAGGCCCAATATTACAACACATCCTAGGGAAAATCCTCTCCCATTTTTTCGGCCACTACCAAACAATAGGACGGAGAGGGGCTTATAGTTTTATGATGAAGGAGAAAAGTAGAGAACTTGGCCATGGGACAACAAACACTTTTATGGAATGTGCCATTCTCTTCCTTTCTTTCACTCTTTCCCCTCCCCCATCTCCCTTTCTCTCTCTCCCCCTCTTTTTCCTTTTTACAGTTGTTCAATCTGCTTCATTCAATTTTCCTAATGTCTTTTATTTACAAGCTTCCCACTACCACCGGAGGAAGGAATGTATGGATACACGTAAAGTACAAATACGTGCAGACCTATGGCTGATGGGTAAAATATAAAAAAATATTTGGAAGAGAAAAGAGTCTAGGGTGGTACGAAAAGAATCCATTTTATATACAAGTATACACACAGCTAGTACATTTGTATATATGTTTCTATATTACATAGCAATACACAATACGCATCTCAATATGTAGGTGAACACCCAAAGTTCAACTCCCTTTTCTCCTGAGGAAATCAAAAGAAAAGGGGTATACACGCATACTTTTACCTATGGAGGACCCCCGCCTTTGACACACCGCCGCCCTCTCCGCATGTACGTACGTGCATAAGTATATGCTATATGGATCCTTATGACGGCGGGGGGGGGGAGGGTTATGCCATAAGAAGTATATATGAGTAAGGATAAGACGGCCACGTCAGAGCAAGGGACATGAAGAGTTTGTGGTAGCCGGGGAAAGGAGCAACACACAGCAACAGTCTTAAAACAATTCGAATGTAATAAAAGCTCCTTTCCCCCCCAAAAAAAAGTGTTCTGCAATAGATACACACATAGTACCTTCTAAAACATGTGCAATTTCCACCATGTCTATATTCTTTTATGACTCCATTCAATACATAGGGTGTGCTTTTTTTGGCCTAACGGGCCAAAGGGATCTATGACCGTGTCTGTGTATTCTACCACTAAACGGGAAACAGCAACACAGTACTAGAGTTTAAATGGTGTGCTCGGAATTTTTTTTTCTTCCTGTGTATGTGTGTAGAGGAAGACGCGGAAAATGGGGAGGAACAACAGAAAGGAGGGAAAACAAGGTCTGAAAAAACGGAGGAAATATAATAAAACAATGTTGATCGTAAAAATAAAATTATTTCTTTATATTCTTCCATTCTCTCTCTCCTCGGTCTTTCTCTCCAGCTCTCTGTCTGGTTCTGGGTATGCCCAGTAATTTTCTCCTTTTTTGTCACCGTTGGACCTAACCAACTACATTTTCCCCCTCACTTTCTCCATCTCTCTCTCTCTCTCTCTCTCTTTCATTCCAAAGTTTTATGGGCGCGAAAGGGTGACCAAAATATGACAGGACTTTTTGTCACCACCAACGCCACTAGTAACGCCATTATTACGACCGCCACAACCACCAAGACTTGATTGGAGACTGCTCTCCTCTGTCTATCTGTATCCCTTGTTGCCATTACATTTTCCTCCTCTCTCCCTTTCTCCGATTCTCTCTCACTATTCTCTTTACGGACGATGTTATTTCTCACTAGTTCCTTCTGTTTCCCCCCACACGTTTGCTGTTCCCAATGAGTGTGACTTTGAGCCCTTCCCTTCCACCGCCCACCACAATTACTGCTTTCCCCTCGTCTGAAGGCTTATTGAGTCCTCTCTCACTTCCTCTTGGCTCTCACCATCACGCATTCCTAACTATGGTCGAATTTAGAGAGATTCTGAATGAGAGAGAGAAAGAGAGAGAGAGGAGTACCTACGTAAGGAAATGAGGATGGTAGGTGAATGTAAAACTGATTAACTTACCATTTACTTGGGTGGCGAGAGAGAGAGAGAGAAAGAGTCCTGTCTCTCTCACTCAACCTTCATTTAGTTGACACTCTCTCGGCTGGAGGTAATAGAATTTTCCCCGCAAAAACCAGAGTTACATGTAGTTTTAGGGGGGAAGGCGGGAGGTATAGTAATCCCTTTTCTTGGGAGAATAAAATATCCCCTCATTCAGTGGAGTCCACCCAGCTAATAGAATCCGGTGAAGGTACAATTGTAGGAGGCGAAGGGAGCAATTCACATCATAACCTTTGGCTCTTAATAGGATCAATCACTATTCATTTTGGAAAGGGGGAGAAAGACGGTGAATTTGTGTGGGAGAAAGGGAGAGGGAGAGAGAAATGGAAAGAAAACACGTATGTTGTGTTTCCCTGATTTCTCCGATGTATGTATGTATGTATATTTATATATATACATGGAGAGGTATAGAAAGGTCTTTTATTCATGGTGAATGATGAGCCACAGGTGCGAGCGAGGACGGGCTTGAACTTTCCCCGTGAAAGCGGAACTCAGGTAAGGGCAGGAGTTTTTTTTTTCACATTCAATCAACACAAGGTGAATACATAAGCCCTTTTCCCCCTTTCACTTCTTTGTCAACTCTCTCCCGGTTGTGAGGACGAAAAAAACAATTTTTGGCGGGAAATTAAAAATTATTTTCATCGGCACAATTTAAAATAGATTAGATGGTAGATGCTTCACGGTCCCTCTAAATGTTACCAGGGCTCGTATCAGAGAAAACAAGCAAAGATCTTGACTCGACACAAATCCAGAAAGTTCGGGGGAGAGGAGGATATTGAAAAATGAATAAAAAAAGATGGAAACCTTTTTTTATTCTTTTTTATTTCTTGCCCCCTAAAAAAATTCGAGCTGGGTTGAAAGCCATAAAAATGTTGGTCATAAATCTAACCAACTTTTAATCTCTTGCGAACGGAATTATAAGAACGTATATTTTTTATTATGATTATTATTACTGCTGACGCTGACCCAGAGCGGAGGGAAAAAATTCCTGGGGGTAATAAAGAGAAAGGGGAAGAGGGGGGCTTACATATCTTTTCATCTTTCAGAGCCTTTTCTCAGACAACTATCATGTATCTGGACGTCAATCATCCTTTTTTATATACGTTAAAAGCACATGCCCATCCAAGGAAAGGATGTGGAATGGGATGCTGAAGGAGCAGAGATTTTGATGAGAATTGTTCGTAAAAAGGAATTCCAAATACGGCTATCAAAACTACTCCCACCCACTATTCTTTCTTTGTCTTCTTCCTCGACAAAATTCTTCCTTTTTTTTAATATTTCTTTCACTCATACGAGAACAAGTGAACGGGAAGGGAAAGTGCCACCGAAAGGATGGAGGACAGAGAGAGAGAGCGACACGCAGAGAAATAAATAGACAGAGAAATAACGGAGAAAGTGAAAGACGGAGAAGGAAGAAGTGGAATGGTGAGAAAAACGGACAGAGGGAAAACAAGAGAAAGAGAGAGAGGACGAGGGAGAAGAAAGAACTTTTTTAATAGAAAAGTAAGGAAGAAAGACGTAGAAAAAACGTGTGAGTTGATGAACAAATTTCCTGTCTCTTCTTTTGGCTTTCCTTTTACCGAATTTCTCTCTCTCTCTTCGTTTTGGTTAAAAAAGAAAGTCCAAGGAGAAAGTATGTTGAGAGGGTAGGAGGGAGAGAGGAGGCCAAAGAACCTTAAAAAAAAGTGAGAGAGGAAGAGATGAAAGAGAAAATCCATCTCTTCTGTACATTTGTTGAAAAAAGAAACTTGTACCCCGACGACTACTACTACTACTTTGCTTCTCACAATCTCCTCTTTGCTCCCCTCCTCCGCCCCCAAGTCCTCCTCCAGCCCCACCATTTACTTCGTGCAGTTCTCTCGTAAATTATTCACAATCCATATAAGAATTCAAAAACTTTTTAACGGCTAATCGACTTTTTTTTCCTTCTCTTCATCCTCCTCTTCCCTCTCATCTTCCCACAACAAGCCTAAAACCACTATTAACCCCACACACGCTTTTTTTCACAGGCTCAAACTACATGTAAGAGGGTATCGCTTTTACCTTTTCCTTCCTTTGACTACTAGTTGTAGGACAAACGACGAAAGAGAAGCTAGAGAGAGAGAGAGAGAGGAAAACAGAGTGGCGGAAACCTTTATACCAAATTCTTCCCACATGTTCTTTTCCACTTCCGAAGAAGGGAAATTTGAGATTCACTTCCTCCTCTTCTAACTCTTTCTGCGAAAACAAGCATGTATGTACATATCGTTGTAATAAAAAAAAGTTTCACAATTTCTCGTCTCTCTCTCGCTCCCTCACACACACACCATTTTCAATACACTTAAAATACATTCCCTACTTTTTTTCTTGACTCCTTTCCTGTCTTTCAATCTTCACTTTCCCGTACCATAAAAGCATTTCTTCCACACGAGCTCAACAATTTTTCTTCAAGGGCTTGGAATAAGGAAAACGTTGGGGGTGGGGAAAGTTTATCAGAAAAAGTTTCTTCTTTTCCTGTTTCACCCTCTCTCTCTCTCTTTATTCTTCTCTCTCTCTGTTTCTCTCTCCCTCACACACGCACTACACTCCGGGGGTGGGAAGAGGAGAGAAATGGAATAGTGTCCGAAAGTAATTAGATAAAATGTTCTCATATACCCCAAAAAACTATAAACTTTATATACCTGTAAATTTATATACCCCCTAAAAACCTCCACATATTTTCATGTGGAGAAGGAAGTAAACGAATCATCAAGGGAAAGGAAAAGGAAAAATACCAGGAGAGAAATTACTCGGAATTCCTTCCCGTTTGATATGCATGGGAGCTTGGGAGACAGAGAGAATAAGAGGAAGTGGGAGAGGAAGTGTGAGAGAGAATGAGAAAGAGAGAGAAAGTGGAGGCACGTCTAAATAGAAGAGCCAAATAATCCTAAATAATTACAAAAGGAAAAGTCAAGTTCCCTGAGGAAAGGTTCTTGTAATTAATTACACTCCTTCCCACCGCACAGCAAAAGGTCAACGACTTTGGAATTTCAGAGGAAAATCCAGAGGATTAAATCCAAATTTATAGCTTTTCTTCCTTTCTCTCTCTCTCTTTCTCAACTACTACTACTACTCAACTTTCTCCCTTCGACCCTCCTGCCCTTCCTTCTTCTCCACCCCCCCCCCACCTCCTCCTCCAAGTACTAGTCTTTGGACTTGTTCCACAGAACATGACGAGGAAGAGCAACAACAACTTTGGCCCCCAGACAAAGTCCTCTCACGGAGAGGGGAAAGAAATAAGAAAAAGAAAAGAGAAGGAAAGATAAAATGGTTGGACACAATCACAATCACACCCACGAATTGTGTTAGAAAGCGGTCCACTTTTTACGAAATGCACGAAGGGAAAGAGTGAGAGAGAGGAAGACAGAAGGGGATAAAGGGGTTAAAACGGACAGCACCAAAAGCAGAAAAAAAACTATAAACTTCCCCCAGTCAACTCTTGGAAAAAGAAGGGAAAAGAGAAAGTACGGAGGGAGGAAAGTTGTAACAACTTAACTGAGCAATGGTCCTCACCACGCATCCTGCTCTCATCCTCCCCTTTCTTTTCTCTTGTCTATTCCTCCCCCTCCGCCTCCGACCATCTATTTCATACAATCTTCCTCCTTTCTTTTCTTGGACAATCACCAGAAGAGAATAGGGAGAAATAGACGTAAAGAAAGAAGAGGAGGGGGAGGGGCAATAGTAGTAAGAGAGTCGTGCAGTAACAATAGCAAGTACATTGGAGGGGAACAAGAAGACGTTCCAGAGAAGGACTTTCTCTCTCTCTCTCTCTGATTCTATGGATCTTACACACGTGGATAGAGTATGGGAATAAAATAAGACGGGAGTAAATACATAAAGGAAAGAGGGAGAGAAAACTATAACAAAAGTGCTCCTAGTTAAGGGAAAAGGATATGGAAAAAAGCCCGTGAAAAATTTCACACTATCCCCATACAAAATAAGGGTTAGTAATAGGAGGAGAAGAACATGAGAAATGCTACAGTGTCTCAACTTTGGAGAGGAAGAAGTGAAAGGAGAGAGAGAGAGAAGCTGAAGATGGAATACAGCTTAGTGGGACTTAGGACAAAAGCTAAAAAGAAGAGGAAATGGTGGTATATAGTCAGAAAAAATAGAGGAAGAGAGACAAAGAGGGGGAGAGAAGATGTGGGAGGGAGAGAGGTGATAGAAGAGAAAGTGAAAGAGAGAGAGAGAGGAAGATGGAGAAAGTATCAAGGAAAATTGATTCGTTCAAACTTCCCATAATCATAGGGAGCAAAACCAGAAAAAGGATTTGCCTATAGGCTCTAGTTTTTTTTCTTAGTTGGTAGCTGTCGCCAAAAAAAATATACTTTTTTCCCTTCTTAGACCATAATAACACTATAGAAGAGTACACCTACGAAAAAAAATCCTTTCAACTCGAACAATAGGTTGAACAGATGATGGAACACATATAATAATAATAAGTGTAGATATGTAAGACACATTTCCTATTTTGTGTATAAGTATAAGCTGTATTAATCCCAAATGTGTATAGATACACTTATGGATACAAGTGTTTCTGGTACAATCCATACCCATAAAATGCTTTCATTTTCAACCACTCAAAATATCCCAATACTCCATCCTCCAATCCTCACGATTTTATCCTTTCCCGCACTTTCCCCGTCTTTTTTTCTTTTAACGCACACATCCACCACCAACTGCTGCAAGAGTAGTGAGAGGACCAAAAGAAACAACAAGAGGAGGAAGTGGGATCAGAGGAGAGAGGAAACCAAGAGGAAGAATAGTGTGTTACAGGGAAATAGAGAGAGAAAGAGAGAGTGAGAGAGATCTCTCCCTCTCTCTCTTTCTCTCTCTGGGAAAGAGAGAGAAAGAAAATAACTTCGCTTGACCCATCACAGGATTTCAGTGAATTTCCGGTCTTTCTCTCTCTTTTTGCTCCCTCGCTTCAGCTCCAAATGCTGTACATAAGAAGGATAAAACATTTTTTCCCTCTCATCATATCGCTTCAATCCCCAGAAGAACCATGTCCAGTATCTTTCTCTCTCTTCTTCCATCGCTGTGTCTTCTTTCATACTTTCCCCTTTTTTTTCTACTCCTTTCACCCTTCAGTGAAAGGCTTCAAAAAAAATTTTTTTCCCATGGTGGAACCCAAAAAGAAAAAAATTGGGATGAAAAAAAAATTGCTTATGTATATCCATGACAGCTTGCACATAAAAATGCCTGTCCATGTGCATACATGGTTATCCCCCAAAGCATTTCCTTTCCGTAGTCCAACTTCTCCCATGCATTATGAAGGGGTGTCAAGCTAAGGGAAAAAATTGAGAGAGGGAGGAGGGGGCAAAAAAGAAAAAAAATCTGCTTTCATTCCCTCGAATGAACTGGACGCTTTTTTTCTTATTCTGGATTAGTATACCCTCCAACACTTCTTCTTGTTCTTCTTTTTTCCCTTAACATTCCCCAAACCTCCTCCACTTTCCCCCCGGCTCAATAGGACAAAAAATATCCTTAAAAATTTACTACCTACTTATGTTCCATGTGCAAGCATAAAATCCCCAGACGGTCTTCCTCCTCCTGTTATTTTTTTCCTCTGGTCCCAAGCTCTGCATCAACAATTTAATACTTCAAGGGGAAAATGTACTTTTGTAGCCGTCACACACACAAAAAAAATGTCTTGTTTTTTGAGTTTAAAACAAAAAAAAACAGATTCCTTCACACACGTATCTACCCGGGGTTTTGTAAAAGGTTACAAACTTTACGGGTGTCAGTTCAAACAAAAATTAACGAAGGGTGGCATACCGACATTTGCATTATGCATACAACCGTAAGTAGAAAGTATGTATGTGAGCATAAAATTGTTTCACTTTTTTTTTTACCGTACTTCCACTCGGAGAAAATCTGAACTCTCATATTCAACCGAAGAATGGTAGAAAGTCTTCGGTTTAGGCCAATTTTAGGTCGCTGCTCGATGAAGGGAGACAAATAAAAAAAAATGTGTGGGCATAATATGCATGCATGTTCATATTGTATATAAGTGCTTAATAAAGAGCACCTACTACGCTCCTTGTGCGTCACCATGCTGGGCAATCACCAAGAACGGGACAAGTTTCAAGCGTGAGTGAAGACGGAAGAGAAAGAGACGAAACAGCTTCAATGACAAGTTTACAGAGAACAATTGCAAAAAGGGCATAAAACGAAGGCAAATTCAAAGAGATGATTTTTTTATGCGAACACGAAATCAAAGAAAATCAACCTACGCGATCGTGAACTATAGTCAATTGAAAGGGAAAGTTGACGGACCGACGGATCTCTTACTCGAAAGGCAAGGAAGCCACAAGGAGCACAGACTAAAGTACGGTAAGAAGAAAACACAATGGTAAAAAATATGTGAGGGGCAAAGGCAATATCATAACGCCGAGGCAAAACAAATGCGAAATTCAGATGAAAAAGTAGATCTTGAATCTTTCACACAAACAGGGTAATAAACATGAAATTGAATCGTCACACCAATGAAAGCACAGATATATGTATCTACCCATAAAAATATTTACCAGGTAAGATTACATAGCTCCAAGGGTGAGAGGGTAGCCTAAGAGAAAACTTTCATCAAAGTAAAATAGGAACGGGAAGAATTTCATCCAAGAAAGCAAGAGAAAGAAAAACGAAGAGATAGAGGGAGCGAAACGGAATAAAAAGAAACGTAAAAATCAACCGGGACAGACACGGACTGGAGATACTAGCAAAAGAGAAGGACTGACGGGGAAGAGTACACACAAAGGTGCAGAGAATAAAACGGAATAAGCTGAAAAAAATACCCTTCAGCAAACTCACCACCAGAGACTCTAAAATAGATAGATACGAAGGCTAAAAAAATTGTTGTCACATCATTGATATGCGGAGCAAGTGGAAGAACAAGAAAAAGGAAGAGTATGTAGGAGCCCTTGATCAGCTTCCAGTTTCATCTGGGGCGGAAGAGGGAATAAATGTGTGGGTCCAAGGCCTGTCTGTCTACTTTCTGGAGGGTTGGGTGACGGGAAAAGAAAGTTTATGGAAGGGAGAGGTTGGAGGCAAACGAAGAATTCGGAGGCAGACAGAGAGAGAAAGTGAGAGGCGAAGGAGGATGGAGACAAAGAAGGGGAAGGTGTCAGAGAAGGGGAAAGAAGAGAAATAGAGCAACGAATAGAGAAATAGAGAGAAACAGAAAGACAGAGAAAGAGAAAGAGAGAGAGAAAGAAAGACAGACAGACAAAAAAAACAGAAAGACAGAGAAAGAGAGAGAAAGAGAAAGTCAGAGAAATAGAGAGATAGATGGAGAAAGGGAAGGAAAGTCACAGAAAGATAAAAGAGAGACAGACAGAGAAAGAGAGACGGAGAAAGATAGCGACAGACGGAGAAAGAGAAAGAGAGAGAAAGATAGAGATAGAGAGAGAAAAAGACAAAAAAAACAGAAAGAGAAAGCGAGACATAGAGAGAAAAAGAGACAGAAAGACGCGGTGAGCGGTAACCGCCGGGAGGGATGCCTAATACATACTCAACATTCGGAAGTTTCTCAATGTCGTCAATTCGAACGATGGGACCGACAATAAAACTCTTGACAATGGAGAGTAAATAGGCCAACGTCCTAGAGCACCTAATCTTCAACAGTTTCCGTATTCAAGCGGATGCAATTGCTTTCCATATACCAGAGCTTCACTCAAGTGTATGAATCGCATTTTTCCCCCTTTCGCCTCCTATCTCTCTCTCTCTCTGTGTCTCGCTAGCTCTCTCCCAAAAACGTCTCTACTCCTCTCTCCCTCCAGAAAAGTGTCTCCGTTCTACCTTCAACCCTCAACGTCCCTATTATATGTTAGATAAAGAAAGAGAGAAAAAGTAGACAAACTTATACCTCCCTCGCAGAGAAAATGAAAGAGCAAGAGAGAGAGACATTCAAACTATTTTTTTCTTCTTCCTTTTTCCAAATATTTCAAGTATCTTGGTAAATATTATACTTGAGGTACTATATAAAGTGTAGGAGAATAGGAGTGAAAGGTAGGGAGAAAGAGCGTGAATTTCCCTTATATAAGTTTATGTAGAATGGAGATTGGGCGAGAGAGGGAGAAAGCTGTCCGGAGGACCATTTTCTTCAAATGGCTCCCAACAACACAAACAAAATACATTCTCAAACATCCGCATCTAAACTAACCTAAAAATGTCCCTGCATTCTAACCCTTTACAAGTTCCTCTGCTTATTCCCTTTATTCAGATTTTATTCTATTTCTACCGAGTCCGGACTTTTTTCTGTCATCTCCATCCTCATTTTCTTCTCAGAGGCCTTACTCAAATTCCACATTTATTCCAGAAGCTCTGCCCTACTTGAAGGCTCGTACCTCCAGCTTTCTCTTCACTCCTGCTCTTTTGATTCCCCATAAACACTTCTCTCTTATTTGCTTTCCTCGTCCCTTAATGCCTCTGTATTTTCTTTTTTACATTCTCCATCCCTCCCTTTTTGGATCCGTTTGGGATCTTATCTTGTTCCGTATTTGCTTGTCGCCTTTTCCTTCTCAATTTATCTCTTGTGGATTCGTAGTAGGAGGAGGATGAAGGTTTTTAACCATTCAACTGTAACCATTTCGCCCTGCCTTCAGGGCTATTTTCAGCGTTTGATTTTGATAGTTTTCATATCTAAGATTTCATACTACAAATAGACAGAACACGCTCGGGCAAATATCAACTGATGTTGGTGAAGTTTTATATAATAAAATTTTGTTGCCTCATAATTAACAACATTAATTTAATTTAATAATATGATTTAAATTTAATAATATCTAACGTAGTAGGGCCTCTCTAAGCAAAATCAAGTTCTGATCTCAACCCGAGTAAATTATTCGGAGCCAAACCCGAATGGATTCGTTCTGGAAGAATAAGCAGACTTCTTGATGTTACTAAGTTATGTAAATGGTAACAAGCCACTCTCGTGCCGCCCCTTGAACTTGATGAATTCCGTGAGTGTCGATTCTCGAAGAGAGTTTGTTCCATGAAAAATAAAGGGGAAAAAATAAGGACAAGATGATTGCAAGCCTGACTGGAGAGACGGTAATCCATTTCCATCATTTTCCCTCACTCCCTCTCAATTTCACCGCCTCCTCCTCCCTCCTTTATTGCCATCACACACCATCCTCCCCAAATACTGGAACCAGTACGTACATACATCAAGATTTATCATGGAAGTAAAGGGGAAAAAATCCAAGTGAAATTTTTTATTTCAACTATTTTTTTTATAGACAAAAAGAAAATCAAGTAAAACTCCCGCCTCTTTTTAATCCCCTTAAATCTTTTCTTTCTCCTCCTCCCACACATCTTCATTTTGTCCTACGCCTTCCCTCCAGTCTTATACAAGGGGAATGGAAGAAGTGGGAAAAACAAAGGATGTGAAAGGGGAAATATACGAAAAAAAAAAAATACTCAAGTTCACACAACATTTAAATTGAGAATCCAATTTCCTCCCAAGGATACCATGTAGCACAGTGAGGAAGACGAAGAGAGAAAGTGGAAGGAGAAAGTAATATATCACGGACTCTTCCCCCCTCCAAAGCAACAATTTCTTCTCTTTCCTTTTTTCTTTCCTAACCAGACTTTTTCCTTGAAACAAGTGGAAAAGAAGGGAAAGAAGGTGAGGATGAGAAAACCCTTGACACTCGTCAGGACTCTAGCACATGCTTGAGAAGAAAAAAAAACATAGAATACTTACAAAAAGAAAATGCCAGTGTGGTATACTTTCCCCGCCTATTACTTTCACTACCCCAAGCAAAAATTACCCTTTTAATGTAAATATATACACGTCCAAGCAAAACAAATTGCTGGAACAATCCCAGGGTTTAAAGACCTTTCAGCTGTCCAACCCAAAACTAAATAAGACCAAAGTGAGAGAAATAGAGAGAAAAAGACCGAGAGCCATAGAGCTTCCCCCATGTATACACATCCACCATTCAATATCTACATAATTCTTTCAGGTTACAAAAAAAGCACGGGAAGAAAAGTTCAAAAAAGAGGAGAGCAAAAGGGAAAACAAATGCAAAAAAAACAACGGGGAAAATCCCCATCCTTTCCACGCGTTCATTTTTTATCTCTCGTTTACTTTCCCTTTCTCTCTCTCTCGACACATCTCCTTTGTAGTAGATACAACCCTTTAGTACAAATGTGTGCATGAGTACGTGAAAAAAAAACTTTTCGGATTTCCTTCCCTCCTAACTCTTATTTCCCTATAGAAAAATACTACCTAGAAAAAAAAATCACACCCATATAAACACATGTACGGACAAACATTCAACTGCGGGTGCGAAGGATGGAGTGAAAGCAGGGGAGATAGAATGGGAGAGAAAAGGTCTTGTTAGAATCTTAGCACACTTCTCCTTCACGAGCTGCACCCTGAGATTTCAAACAAAAAAAGGGGTAGGAGGGGAAAAAAAGTAAAATATGCAAAACCAGATCGCTCGTCTTATTTCCGTGTCTCCCTCCTATACAATCTAATACTTGAGATGGAGGGAGAGACCGGAGGAAAGGAAACAGGGAGACAGACAGAAAGTATTAGAATGTTTTCGTCACCAAACGAGCACAAACGTTCGCAGTGCACGACTCAGAGCAACAACAAGACAGACACGGATAGGAGGGCGAGGGTCGGGCAAAAATCCAGAAAAAACTCCTTTTCTTTTCTTCTATAAAACTTCTGTCTCATCTTCTTTCCTCACATCTCGCTCTCTCTCATGCTCTCCCACTTTCTTTTTTTCCTCTCTCTCTCTGTGGGCATTAACATACCGCAGAATACTCAATTCATACGCCTTTACCCCTGTACTTGACTAACCTCCAGAAGAGCCCCAAATGCACATGTGTACATATACATACATTGCATTTCCCAAAGACATTGTGCAAACAAGAAAAGCCTCCAAAAAGGAGTGAGAGCATTCAGGAGCACTACCCAGAGGATGAGAAGGGCTCAAGGTATATTTTGTACTCATCTTATATATTATTGAAAAACACGGGCGTATACACATGTACTTAGATTTTTTCTTAAACCTATGACCACACAATCCCTCCTATTTCATATCGAATGTGCAAAATCTCTGGCAGAGGCCACAAAATACGTGACAGGAAGGGGAAAAATGGGGAAATGGAGAAAAGAGTCAGGGTACAAAGAGTACACACAAAGTACGAGTGGGGAGTTTCCCAGTAAAAGTCATGTTGCCTATTTGTGAATCGTACTAAATAGAGGCAGCGACTGTGAAAAAGTAGAGAATACTAGGAGGGGAAATCTGGAAGATAAACACCTAGCCTTTTCGGCCAGAAGCAAAAAAAAACAAAGGGGTAGAATGGAGGGAAAGAAGTGAAGAAAGAAGATATACAGCATGAAGATGAAGGAAATACAATTTTTTATTGTTTTTTTAAAGGTTATAGTAATAAGGCATACATATATTGAACCCTTTTGCCTCTACAAGAGGAACCACAACCAAATAATGCAGGATTCTTAAATTATGGAAGAGGAAATTCGACGTGGTCCATCAGAAGGAGCGGAAATAGAATCTTCTCTTTCTCTTTCTTCCTCTCGCTCTCGTGCTCTTTATTTCTGTCTCTCTCTGCCCTTCCATTTTCTCTTTTTTGTCTAAAAAGAACCTTCCGCATATTATTTTCACCAGTCTTTTGTTCTGTGAATGTCATTATCAATTTAAATAGACACGCTATTTCTCCCCACGATATTTCCCTCCGGCTCCAGGCAGTTCTTTCTCTCCCGCTCTTTTCCCTTGCCTGCTTGTCTCCCTCATATTTTTCCCACTCACCTCCGACTTCACGTGGATGGAGGGACGCGGAAATCTATTCCCTTGCTCATCTACGTCAGTCTCCTACTAACTAACCATCCATCCCTGAGCACATCATTACTCCAACAGCTCTCCCCATGCACTTCAAATACTACCATAGAACCTGGGGACAGATAGATTCTACAGAAAGAAAATATGAAAGCTGAAGAGAGAGAGAGAGATATGGAAAACTGGGGAAAGTCTGAAAATAATCACGTACTTGCTCTTGACTCCCACCACAGTGAGTTATACAGGTAAGTCCTAAATACATCCTTAATTAGGAAACCTTAAATTGTAAACCTACGGAATTCATAAAAAATGCTAGACATGAAGGAATATCAATTTTCCCGCGGAAAAAAGTGGGGATTTTTAAAATTAGAATACGACACGTAAATTCCGGGGAAAGCCCGATAATTGATTGAGCACTTGGGTTGAATTTTTAGATAATTTTTAGTAGGAACCATCATTGGAGAAAAGAACCCTGTCCTTGATTATTGCCTCGGAATGAGACACTTGATCTTCACTATCTCGGCGTTGAATCCATAGTATTGTCCATGAAAGACGTCTCCAAGAATTTCGCCAAAAAATTTCCTTCCCACATTACCTTTTGAAGATCCTTTTTATACTTACTTTTGACTCTGGAGGGCTTTTTTTTTTCTTTCCTTGTCGCACAAATTTATAGAAATCCAGGAGGATTCAAAATAGGCACGAGGGAAGGAAATGCTTCCAACTCTTGTATAATGTATTCGTTTTCATCTCCTTTGTCTTTGCTGTCCCTGTGACATTCCCCCACCGGAGGCAATGTGGCCTGATTGCGACGGAATTGTGTGCTCCCTCCCGTTTCTTCCTCCCTCTCCTTTTTCCCTTCCAATTTTCCCTCTCGTCTCCGTCTCTCCTTTTCCCATGTTTTAAGATCCAATCAGAATCTCTTTCCTCATCTTCTCTTTCCGTATAGGAAAGAGTCAGTAGATCTCTCCCACATTTTTCCCCTGTCCCGTCTCTCATCTTGTCTCTCCCCTCAAAAGATTTCTCTTTTGTCTTTCCTTCCCTTTCCCACTAGTGTGAGACTTCCTCGTTTGTTCCGCTATTCCTTATTCATTCTCCAATCTATCTCCATGATGATACCTCACTTCATTCTACTGACTATAGTAATATTCTCTCATCTCATTTTTTCCCATTTAACTTTCTCCTGTCATGTTTTTTGCAATCATACAAATTCCGTGAAGGGGGTTCTCCATAGGGTTAGCACAATACCAGCTTGAAAATATGCGGACAACAAGACTCTCTTGGTGCTTATTTGTAAGGCAGGATTGGAGACAGAATATGTGGCTATCCAGTATTCAAACAATTTTGAATATTCCTATCTGTCCTCAAACACTCCCTCTGATCTTTTCTCGACGTTTCATCCTTCCAATATAAACCATACACTTTTATAGATAGTCAATGGGAAAAGAAATCACATAGATTAAGCTTTTCCACGATCTCACGTTTGTACTTTCGCTTTTCATTTCGCGCGCTTTATCTATTTTTCCTCACTTTCTCTGCTTTTCTTCTTTTCCTCAATTTCTTCCTGTTTTTCTTTTTTTACTCACATTCTCCTTTTTCTTCAAATTCTCCCTGTTTTCTTTTTCCTCATGTTCTCCCTGTTTTTCTTTTTCCTCACTTTCTCCCTGTTTTTCTTTTTACTCACTTTTCCTTGTGTTTTCTTTTTCCTCAATTTCTGCCTGTTTTTCTCTTTTTCCTCACTTTCTCAATTTTTTCGCTCATAACTTTCTCCCTGACTTTGTCTTCTTCACTCTCTTGGTTTTATTCCTTCTCTCACCTTTTCCCTTCACTCTCTCTCCCTCCCTCTTTCCCTTCCCGATCTGTCTCTCCTTCTGTTCTTGATCTGTCTCTCCTTCTGTTCTTGCTCTCTCTCTCTTTGCCTTCTCGCCTATCTTTTCTCGCTTCTCTCTCTCTCCTTCTTTCCTTGCTCCCCCTCTCCCCTCCCCATTTCGTCCTCCACCGCTTATTGTCTCTCTCCTTCCCTCTGTCTGACATCTCCACCCCAAAATTGTGGGTTGCTTATCTCCAACTTTCCCCAAATCACACCCAGAACACCACTGCATCCTATTTCTGACTTTCCCCACTTAAATTTCATGCAAGGAAAAAGTTTCTTTTCCCCATCAGTTCACAGCCATATACATTTTAGTAACTTGAGAGCTTTTTTTTCACTTTCCCTTTTGTCTCATTCCCACCCCCTTACTCCATCCCTTAAACTCTTGACTGGGACATGTACATATGTACCAAGAAGAGAATACAGTGGTACAACTCAGTACAATATCAGTGTTGGGAAAGGACCTTTCACCTTCCCAACTTACCAGGACCTACATTTTGTAAATTGTAGCCTATATCCCACAGCTCTAACAGTTTATATATGAGTAGTAATAAACGCTGTGCACATGTGAATGCATATACTCTCTTTTGACCGCACCAAAAATACGTTTTTTGGGGGGTTATAACAGGGACAAACAATAAGGATGAGATGAAGGGAAGAAGGAAGAACGGGAGAAAAAAAGTGCTTTGAGTTCAAACATGAGGGAAGGGGAAGACGTGTGTGCGTGTTGTATGTTTTTTTTTTGGTGGTGACGAGAAAGTTATATATTACTGGGGGCCCTTCTGTGAAATAACTTGCTCTACGATACCAGAAAGTCAAGCAGGTTCTCTCTCCTGGACTTTGGAGGCCACATAAAGACTAAATCGCCTACTTCACCCACTGAATTTTAAGAGGTAACAAACGGGGTTTCCCTTCCACAATGCCTACCGTTAATACTACCTCTCTCCTCCCCACCTTCCCCGACAGATGGGCAAAGAGGGAGGGGCGGAGGAGGGAAAGGGAGAAAAATATTCTGGATTCTCTCCCTCTTTCCCCATTCGTCTCCCGAACCTTCCCCCTTCCTTTCCTTTTTGTACTTTTCGTCTCCCAGAGAGTCTCTATCAGCCTCTGAATCTTCACTTTCTCCAGCCTCTTTCTCCAATTTTCTTACTCCAAATCTTTCTCTAGCAAGAAAGTATTTTTCTTCTTTTGTTCCTTCCAGGGCTCTTTCCCACACTTTATCCTCCCGTTTATGTTTTTTCTCCAAAACATTTGTCCTTTTAGTTTCCACTTTCTCCCTTTGTAGGCCTCTTCACCCTTTTCTACACCAGCGTCCTTCTCCTCCCTATATCTCCCCGAGCTCTCTCCAATCTTTTGTTTTCCCCCCGCTCTCGTATCTCCTTAACTTGTTATTCTTCACATTCTCTCATGGACATTCCTTTCCCCCGGTACTTAACCCCTTCACGCACATACACAACTGCCAAAAAATTCTAGTAGGTACTTTCGTTGTTTGGATTAGAAAAAAAAACCATAGTATTCTCTTACTCTACTGCTCTCCAACCACAATAGCCAGATTTAAAGAAGAACCCAGAGGGAGAGAGAGAGAAGGAGAGAGAAAAGAAAGACGGAACCAAGTTTCCTTATTCTATTTCTTGTGGTTCCATTATTTCTTACTACGAACTACTCCATTTTACCAAGGAAAAAAAAAGAAATGTGCACCAAATACCAGAAAGGGGAGGGGAAAGATCGGGTAGAGAAAGCCCGATTCAAAGGAACGGCGGATACCATCGTCTAATATGAAGTTACCCAAATAGTTTTCTCTCCTTTCCACTGATTTCCTTTTTTTTTTCGGGATAGTCTAGTACTACACTATCCACATACTTTTGTTTTGGATCCGGCTGGAGAAAATAGAGACTTTTTCTCCCTTCACAATCAGCCTTTGCCTTCTTAATACAATTCAGGTTGTTCCAACTTTTGTCAAAATGGCCTAAGTTACCATTGGTTCCTGGTGAAGGGAAGGGAAAAAAAACAACGGTGGTACTCTTCAATTTCCTTCTCCCTCCTGTTTCTACGATACTATTTCCTTGTCTCATCTTCTCCACTTTTTCTTTTGGGGTCTATGAGAACATCTTAACCTCTTTGTTTTCTTTCCCGCTCTAGTATTTTTTTTTTGCTCCTTCACTTTCTTTCCCCCTCCACTCGGTTCTATGTGGAGATGTATCTACCTCGTTCGTTGACCTCACCCTGGGACTTGGAGACAAATGTGATAAGTATGAAGTTGAAGCGAATGAGAGGGAGAGACAAAGCGATGGTAGTGAATCTTCTCATAAACTTTTCTTGGAACGTAATAGAACGCTGTAGAAGGGACAAAAATGAACTCCCATCATCTTTTGTTGTGAGGGAAACGGTAGAATGTAGTTGTATTTTCTGGAGCCATTTATTCTCTTAACCTTCACATTAGTCTCCACAACATCATTGTCACCATTATCTTCACAGTCTCTCTTCTTACCTCTTTTATCCTCTCTTTCTCTTCATCTCAGTCTCTCTCTCATCTCGTCACCCGTCCCAAAATATATAAACACGATTCATTTTCCCTGGTCCTCCTGGGTGAGTCCCATCTCTTTTCCCCTAACTTTCCCTCTTATTCCCATTAAATGCTCCAGAACATGATGCTGTCAAGGGAGACGAGACCAGAGTACTTTATCTCTTCCTTCTACCTGCCTCTTTGTCCCATGTCCACAAGGATGTCCATCAGGAGCTCGCATTATCTCCTTCATTATTGGGTACTTGGCCACATTTTTCTTCTAGTAGATATCTCCAGAGCTTTCACACTGCCTCTGCTTTCTAACGGGAATCATCACTACAAAACTATGTACGTTCTCTGCTATGGAAATAGCATTATCAGTACACACTATCAGTTGTTAGGAATATGGATGTAAACCTAACATGGATTAGTTTTGACATTTGTTTCGAAATTAATTGAAACGTGTCATTAGCGTATTTTCGAGCCCCGACTAAGCGTGTGCATCTTTTTGCATCTATAATACTGGCAAAATTTTTTGCTTCCTGAAATGTAGTAAAATTCACCGGTTTTGCACGCACTGTTTATGCTGTATTCATACATCCCTAATGTGGTCAATGGGTTTTGCCCCCTAATTTCCGCCTTCTTAATACGCATAAACATTTTTAGCACATCGAATGGATATTCTGTTTACGTCAAAATAAAACCATTTGCATCCTACGCATGGAATAGTTAAATGAGCCGGTGGACTAACCGCATGCCAGTTGCCGATCAAGACTGCTTACAGTCGTTTCTGTCTGGCTTTTTTGAGCACATTTTTTTCCTTATTAAAAACCTCTTGTACTCATTTTCGTTTAATGGGAAAATAAAACCAAACCGGGAGACGAAAAGTGACGCTTCGTACACATATGCAAGACCCGGCTGAGTTAGTAAGGAAGGTCAAAAACCGTTTTTTAAACTAAAAATCTTGAATTTCCTGGTTAAAAAATAATTCCAAGGAAAAAAAAAACTTGTACAAACACCCCCACAAAAAAAACTATACACCACACGCATCTACATCATCTACCGAAAAGGCACAGGAAACAACCAATATTCTGGCGGGAGAGATTTATAGCCTACATAATAATAACACATGAAATGAGTTTTTTTTCTTCCTTCCCCAACCAATATAAGGGTGTTACATAAGAAGTGGGTGTATTTTTTATGGAAGAGAGAAAAAAGCAATCGTCTGGTAATAATAGTCTTTTTTTTAGTAAACACACGCCCTCGTTTAATTTTAAGGGTGACACCATCAATACACTTTTTTTATGTGATTACGACCGCTCACAGCCTTGCATACTAGCACAGTTTTCCCTTCCCGAACATGTACCGTGGTAGTTACAGTAGTCTCCCCGAATTTAGGGGGTTTCAAGAAGATGGACGAGCCTTTTCAGCGGGGGCATTTACAACGAGCCGTTGGTTCCTCTCATTGCAATAACAATACTGTGAGAAAAGAAGGACTGTTCAAATACAATGGTTCTATAAGGGAAATCCACAATGAGAACCAGAGCCTAATATGTACGTTCATGCCCGGGCAATTCGGGGAAGTGAAGGGGTAAAGCCAGTAAAAGTTCCTCCCTCTATATTCAATCCTAAAAAAAATGTGTGAGTACACTGAGGCTCTCTAAGAGAGAGAGAGAGAGACAGAGAGAGAGAGAGACAGAGAGAGAGAGAGAGACAGAGAGAGAGAGAGACA
>JAQGBT010002480.1:0-23858 GCA_034698585.1 Disparrhopalites patrizii | reverse complement strand
TTTTTTGTGTTTTATTTCTTTCTTCTATTCGTTTTTCGTTTTTTGTGTTTTATTTCTTTCTTCTATTCGTTTTTCGTGTTTTATTTCTTTCTTCTATTCGTTTTTCGTTTTTTGTGTTTTATTTCTTTCTTCTATTCGTTTTTCGTTTTTTGTGTTTTATTTCTTTCTTCTATTCGTTTTTCGTGTTTTTTCTTTCCTTTTTAATATTTTTTTTCATGTTTTATTTACTTCTTCTTTCCTTTTTAATATTCTGTTTTAATTTTCTTCTTTCTTTTTGGATTCTTTCTTTTTAAATTTTTTGTCTGTGTTTTAATTTTCTTATCTTGCGTTGTTTATTCTGCCTCTCTGATTTTCTTTTTTTAATTTTCCTCTTCTTTTGTTTCGTTCTTTATTCTGTCTCTCGTTTTTCTATTAACGTTTCTTGTCTTCTTACTTTTTGTTCTTTATTGTTTCTTGTCTTCTTACTTTTCTTTATTGTTTCTTGTCTTTTTTTTCTTTTTTATTGTTTCTTGTCTTCTTACTTTTTCTTCCTTATTGTTTCTTGTCTTCTTTTTTTCTTTTTTGTTGTTTCTTGTCTTCTTTTTTATTGTTTCTTGTCTTCTTTTTTTCTTTTTTATTGTTTCTTGTCTTCTTTTTTTCTTTTTTATTGTTTCTTGTCTTCTTCTTTGTATTTTGTACTCTTCTTGTCTTGCCTTCTTATTTTCTTTTTCCTCCCCGCTTTTACTTTTTCTTTCCATCCCCTGTTGCTTCCTGGACCTTTCCTCCCTTTTATCGTCCTCCTCAAGTAGCTTATTGGAACTTTCCCGCCAAAACGGTCACCGTCCCTTCCTCAATGATCTTGCTTCATTTAAGATTTTAAGCCAGGCGGGGGAGTAAGTGCCAAATAGTACATGTAGCTGGTACAGTACAAATATCATATTTAACCATATACAAATACTTTTGTACTTGGGTCCTTTTTTACTATCACTTTTATTTCACTGTTTTCGTTTACAAGAAAGAGCCATTGGAAACAATATGTTGTATGGAAATGCACACGTCCCATGGAGAAAGCGTCTTCCTCCTTTTTTTTGAATGGGAGCACGTACCACTATTTCTTCTACATGTCACTGGAACATATGAATAATAATGCTGATAATGTAGATGTTTCACTTTAACATATACAAACGTACATATTGTTCACCCAGGAAGGCGTTCAAAAGATTCTTTTCTGCCTCTTTCTTTTTCCTCTTTCGGTACATAGGAAACTATGTGGGATGCGTTGTTGCAGTATTGAAAGGCAAACCAATTCAAAGATTTTACCAAGATAAATGCTCACAGTCCACAGGATGACAATGGCGGATAAATACGAGGGACCATAAAATAAGCAAGAGACTGACATATGCGTTTATCAGTGAGCACAATGAATTTATGACCCCTTGAAGTACAACAGTGGCATTGGAGCTACACACACGCGTCCATTCATGCACAAGCAAAACACGGAGGGGAAATAAATATTTAGAGAGGATCAATCCTCCCAACGACAGCGTTTTTTGCGGGGGACGTACATAGAGATACATCAAATAAATTTTCATTTTTTTACGCATTCTTCACAGTACAATCTATGACAAATGTCAGACCTTTTGCTCCTTCTTCATGCTTTATGGGCTTTAAGGTTTTTTTTTATTCCAGTTCTTATTTCCTTTTCGTTATTTTTCTCCCTTATTCTTCCGGTCTTCCTCCATTTTCTTCTTTCTTATTTGCTCTGCACTTTCTCTTACCAATTCTTACTCTTTCTCAGTATTTCCTCCTTTTTTCTCGTTCTTCTTTACTTCCCCTTTTCCCGTCTCTTCCTCCTGTTTTCTCTGTTTCTTCTTTGCTTTCTCTTTCCTCCTCTTTTGTTTGATTTTTGTTTTCTTCCTCTTTTCACTTTTCCCTCTATTTCCTCCTCTTCTATCAGTTTCATCTTTACTTTCTCTTTCCTCCTCTTCTGTCTATTTTTTGTTTACTTCCTCTTTTCACATTCTCCCCTCTTTTCTCCTTTTCTCTGTTTTTTCTTCGCTTTCTCTTCTCGTTCGTCCTCTCGTTCCTCTGTTTCTTTGCGTTTTTCTTTCCTCTTTTTAATTCTCTTTCTACCTGTGTAACTCACATTCATTTCACTTTTGTCTCTTTCTTCCTTTATTACATTCGTGTTTTTATCATCTGGTTTTGTATGTTTTATCTCTCTATCTTCTCTTGTGTATTATTTATTTATTTTGTTATTTTATTGTTTATTTATCTCTAGTCTTCAGTTTTCGCTCCCTCGTCTCTGTTTTTATCTCTCTTCCCTTATTACTCTCGTCTCTCCATTTTCCGCTTTTTCTCTCTTCGAAGACTCTTGTTACTGGTCTTGTCTCCCTCTCTTTGTTTCTTTACCTCTCGCCACCCACAGTTTCCCTTTCACCTGTTTCATCAAATTCCTTTTGGCTAATCCATAGGGTCTCTCTTGGATTTTCCCCCTCCGAAAGGATGAAATCTTCTGAGAAGGTTCAGAAAACTGAAGTTACAACAGTGCAGGGTAACAACGTGCAAGTACAATCTGAATTACTGGTTTTCTGCAAATATACACATTCTGAGAGTTTCTGAGTTAGATATTTGATATGCATGACATAGAGACAGGGACAAAAAAAAGTCCATATTACGTTCAGATGCAATTACATTTTCCCCCATCGTTGATATTCTAAGCTGGTGAAACTATTTCGGGGAAAAGAAGTTTTTGTACTCCCATACTAGGATTTATTTCAACTCACGTGATGGAACAAGGACAGGCTCAGCGGAATAGTAATAAGCTGTCATGATATTTGACAAATTATTTTAGACATTAGCGACATCCCTCACACAACATACGACCATATTTATTTACCTTCTGGGGAGTAGCATGTATTTTATAGTATTGTGGAGGCCTGATGGTGCTTTTTTATACCCACAAGTGCACCCACGAGTGGTTTTTGTGGGAAGAATGTACAAAGGAGAAGGGAGAAAGATTGGGCGTTGTCTACGTCCAGAATATAATATAAGAATATAATATAAGAATGGGAGATGTATGAGAAAAAATAGGAGCAGTCTCCACATTTAAATTAGCCCAATTTATTCACGTTAGGCGGTGACCGTGTCCCGGAAGGAAAATGAAGAGTGATGACAAAACGAGAAATATAGAAGAGGCTTGTGATGTATATAATTATCTGTATCCTTTTCCCTCTTGATGCTCCAAAAAAATGTTCTTTCACGAAAAAAAACTCCGGGGGGTTTATGATTAGAGGGAAAGTACATTAGGAATAAGTACCAGAGAAAAGTATGAGATTGACAGGATAGCAAATGATATGATTCGGCTACAGATTTTCTAAGCACTCGTGCCATTATGTACAAATGGATACATATATCTAATTGTTGAATATGCATTAGATATTACACAAAAGTAGCTAATAATAAGCACATAAGCGGCTTGTTGAACTCCAATTAAAAATCTACGACATACATAAATCCGTTGGTTAAGGCACAAAAAGCGTCTTTAACTTTCTTGGCTCCCACATTGGAATGAAGTGTCGAATACGAATTCCAGTGGGAAAATGTAATGGTGTAATTGGGAAACTCCACACCGTCCAATATAATGCCGGGATAGCGGGTACGTTGTCCAGAATTGTGTCTTTTAGGTTTACTTCCCTCTTCGCCCCGTGCCGTTTTTCAAAGGCTAAAAAAAGGACACACTAACCCCAAAGAAAGAGAAAGTATTTGTGGAGTCATATAAATCTAGCCCAAAAAAAATTAGGTGCATGTGAGCACTTCTCCCATCATCATTATTGTACAGTTGGCAAAGTACTCCCTTATGGCCGCACAATTTTTTTTTGGTGCGTGAAAAGAAAAATCCATTACAAACGACTGCAAGCAATGTGTTTCCCTGAAACTTGACCACAATACGTTAAATTCCAGTCTACGTAATAGGGGATAGTCACAAATATAAGGGGAAATGTGTCACATTATGAAAAAAAATTATGAGAGAGTGTGTGAGAGAGAAAGCAGCATGAAATGATAAGAGGCAAGAAGAAATGAGAAGCACAGGAAGACCTGTAGTGCGACGGAGACAAAGATAATGAACAAACAGTGCGTCAACGATGGAAGGAGAGGCATATGGACGAAGAGTGTTTGGAAAAAACCAACCGAGAAAAAATACAAACTGAGAGTATCCAAGGAACGGTAAGAAGAGGAAAAGTGTAGCTAAAAAAGTAGTAGAAGCAATGATGAAAAGGAAGTATAAACAGAATTCGTAAGATAAAAAGGCGAACTCAAATGAGAAACTAAAATAGAAAGCAGAAGGCAGCTAAAAAGAAAGAGGATAAGAGAGGTTTAGGCGGGAAAGCACAAAGGAGAAAAGGCAGGAGAGGAAAAGCAAGAAGCAGGGTGATTGCAAGCGCAAAAATAAAAGGAGAGCAATGGAAATGAATTAGGAAGAGAATGGAAAAAAGAGAGAAAGACAGAGACAGCAAAGCAGATTAAAAGAGCCAGCAAGACAGAGAATGCACAAGAGCAAGACATACAAAGCATAAGAAAGTGAAAGCAAGAAAGAAAACGAAAACACGACAGAAAATTAAAGAAATGAAAAAAGCGGATGTACGAGAAAAATTGAAAGCAAGCGATAGAGAAAACGAAAAAGTGATAGCAAAAGGAAAAGTGAAAGCAAGAAGAAAAAAAAAGCCAGAAAAAAATGGAAGCCAGAGAAAAAATAAAAGCCAGAAAAAATGTGAAAGCAATAGAAAAAGTGATAACAAGAGGAAAAGTGAAAGGGAGAGAAAAAATAAAGCAAGAGAAAAAAAGAAGGCCATAAAAAAGTGAAAGCAAGAGGAAACGTCATAACAAGAAAAAAGTGAAAGCAAGAGCAAAAGTGAAATCAAGAAAGAGGGAAAGTAGAAAAAGAAACCGACAGCACGAAAGAAAGTGAAAGCAATTAAGAAAGCGGAGGCAAGAGAGACAATGAAAGCAAAAAACAATTATCAATCAAGAGGAAAAGAGCAAGAAAGAAAGCAAATAAAGGAGAAAACGAATGGAAGAGAGAAAAACAGGCAGTAGAGAATGCAAAAACAAGAAACAAAGAAAGCAACCTCAAGAAAAAACGAAATAATAAAGCAAAATAACATGAGAGAAGAGCAAGATAGAAAGTGACATACAGAGCAGAATGAGGAAAACAAGCAAAACAGAGAAAGTGAAAGAAAGACGGAGTGAGAAAGAGACAGAAACGTTATGGTGAAATATAAAGAATTCCAAAGTAAATAACAGAGAAGTACAAATTGTAATAAAAATATAGAAAACAAGAGAGAATATAAACGAGAGAAAGAGAAAGACAAGCACAGCAGAGAAAAACGTGAATGAAAAACACATAAGTCAGAAAAGCAATCAAAAAGGGAAATTGAAAGAGAAAAAACAACTGGTAGCACAAGTAAATAGAATGAAAGTGTCAGAGAAAGCAAGAGATAAAGGACAGAGGGAATAATGAAGTCACAGATAAAAAGAGCGTGAGAATCAGCAGGTGAGTGGAAGAAAAGGAAGAAAAAGTGGGAAAGATAGTGACACAAAGAGATAAGCGAATATATGAGATAAAAGAAGAAATAGAAAGGAAGAAAAAGATACTTAAAGGATGAAAGAAGTGAAAAAAATTTGTAGGACCACTCGGAAAATACATAAACGCGTGTATAAAGGTCGGTCGTATACACATAAAACACATAGTCCACTCTGGGTGACATTGCACGCGTTAGCAGACATTCTTTCTTCCTTCCTTGACTTAAACACATTTAGAAAGAAATATTTCCATTCGCTGGCCATCTCTCTTACTACTTGAAATGTAATTCCTACTAGGTAGTTCTATGTCGGCAAAAAAGTCTCTCCCCCACCTCCTCAAGAGAAACGAGAGATGAGTGGACCGAGAGAGAGTGTATTGCAGGAGGGTGGAAAACCTTGAAATAAAGACATGTTTGAATTTCATGCACTTTTAAAATAAGTCTTTTAAGTTTTGAGAAACGGAATAAATTGTGAGGACGATAAATTTATTTAAGATTTACTCCCTTGACTTTCTCTTTCCACTGGTTCTCTCCCACACCCGCCCGCTCTTGGCCATAGTCATGTGGTTAAAATTTTCCTTAAATTTATGAACAAGGAAGATAAGATTTTATTGCACCTTGTAATCCTCCCCCGTTGACAAATGAGTTTCAACTCTTGTGACTTTATTTCAACTTTTACTATATCTTATACTTTCATGGCTTTACGGATATATTGCAGATACAAGGGAGAAAATGTTTTACGGCGTCGACATTTCCAGCGCTAGCCTTTTTCCCTAACCTAATCATACACTCTCGTCTTTCTACTCTGCTCAAATTTGTCTCTTTCTCTCCAACTCTTTTTTTTCTCTCTGTCTTTCTTTCTCGCGCATTCTCTGAACTTCCTGTTTTTCTCTTTCTTCCTCACTTTCTCTCATTTAAATGTTTTTCTCTCTCTCTGTCCTTTTACTTCTTTTCTGCTCATTTTTCTTTCACTTTCAGTCTATTATTTTTCTCTCACTCTCTCTCTCTGTCCTGTGGTTTCTGTTCTGCCTATTTTTCTTTCACTTTTTCTCTCTTTTTCTTCTTTTCAGCCTCCGCTTTATCTCTATAACGTTCTTCCTATGTATAACCTTTGACTTGAATACGAATAAGGAAATGTCTACGAGTCACACGTAATTGCCCATGTGTTTTAAACCTCTTGGCAGGTCCTCTCCATTCCTTAGCATTACACAATTGGAATAATTATTATTTAGCATGGCGAGTAGAATATTGGATGGTATACGATGTAGGAACGCGTTCACATTTTTTGAGATTCGCAATAAAAACTACTTTCGTTTGTGGCTAATATTAGCCACCCCGTGGTTTTCCCGGAACATGGGAAAAGATAGGGTTTTAGCATGATTTGCTTCTCCCATAATAAATAGAAACTCCCATCAAAATAACGTGGCCCCATAAAATATGGGTGATGACTTGGCCAAAGTGAAATTCTTGTATTCATTAAACAAAGGATATTGTGCAATTTCTCCTGTTTTAGTTGGTGTATGTCACCCCCTTTGAAAATGAGATCACAGCATTGCGTTCTAGTGGTACATCCATACTAATTAAAAAATCAAGATAAGTTCCCATTTCCCGGCTTGTGGAAAGAAAGATATATTTTTCAAAGGGTATAAGAGAATCAGAGAAGGTAAAAAATCCTTTTTTAGGTGTAGTTTCCCTTCCAGAAGTAAGCAGGACCATCTCCATGTCAAAAACATACACACGTCCTTACCTATTTACCTTCAGAGCACGCTATAAACCTACATTGGCGGAGACATTTGAAGAAATGCAGTCATTTGCAAAAACATATCGGGTAGAAATAGAAATAGAAAGAAATGCAAGGAAAATACTTTATTTTGCATTTATAAAAGAAAGGGAAAAAAATATCTGCCAGGAACAAACTGGAGCGAAAGGGCTGGAAATGCCTTCCCCAAATTTTCCCCCTTGAATCCATTCCTGCATGACAAACGGGGAAGGGGTTGTAAAGGCGGTGGTAACGATCTCTAAAAAAATTAGAGAAAGAAAGATAGAGAAAAAGGGGGAGCAGAGCATCAGTATACATATAACATTAGTATGCATTTACGTATATAAAAATATATAAAGCCGTCATACATTCTCTTTGTTCCTTCAAAACTTTCCCTCTTCTTCCTTGTAAAAGGATGTCGTTACCACATCTGGGACTCGATGTCTCTTTCGTTGCTAGGGAGTCCTTCCTGAAGCAAATCTTTTACACACCCTCGTCAAAATGGTAGATATAGAGAAAAAATGGGGGAGGGGGAGAAAAGAGAAAGGTATAAAACAAGATTTAAGAGCAACACAAGTCCTTTGACCATAAAACCGTCAAATTTGTTGTCAAATTAAGCTATATTGTGTCTGCATAGAATAAATGATCAGTCAGTTATTTCGTTTTTAGTATAAAAAACAGGGAAAGTAAAAGAAACTCAAGACAATTGTAGTGCAAATGACATACACGGGGAAATCCAAGGGAAAAGCACCCTTCAAAAAAAAAGTGTAACTAGATATAGTGCTAGTTTTTAGAGGAAATCTACTACTGCTATCACTACTCTTTATTTCTTTGTCATTATGATTTCCAGAGCTTCAAAGATGTTTAGTTTTGTCACGCTCTGAGAATACTAACGACTTACGGGGAGTTGAGAGGGAGAGGAAAAGGGGTTGAAAAAAGAAATCTACTATTACACCTATATAGCAAATAATAGTAGGGAAACTTTCTTTTGAAGGGAGGAAAATTGAGGGGGGGTGGAGGGGAAACTTGTTGGGCAAATTCTTTTGAAGTCCTTCTCATGTACAAAGGGAAGAGGAGGAGAAGTGAGAGAATAAAGTGTTGTTAAAGGGAAGAAAAGGTCTCCCATTTTTTTCTCTCCCTTTTTCTCTCTTTTTCTCTTTCCCCTTCATAAAACTAGATTGTTACTTGTACATTTGCCTACCTCCAGGTCATCCCTTCCATCTCATGTTAGTTTTGATTACCAAAAGCTGTGACCCACTTCCTCTTCCTCCTTATTTTGTGAGGCATTTCATTACTATACGGACAGAGGCTGACAAAGGGAGGAGAGACATTTCCCGTATAAAAGTGTTACTTTGGCTAAAATAAACTCCCGATCATCAAGGATTCATTTGATCTTTGAACAAGACACGCTTATATAAGGACTTTCTCCTTTCACCCTCACACTTTCCAGGGAAGACTTAATCTCTATCATCTTACATTTATTTTTTTCATCTTCCCCTTCTACTTTTTCCTCCACATTTTTTTCTACAAATAGTTTTTCATCCTCCAAAATGTTCTTTTCTTTCTCCACATTTATTATTACTCCAAATTTATTTGTCTTGCTGCACATTTATTTTGTGTGTACAAGTTCGTCCTACATATTTAAATCGTAATCAGATACGGGGAATTCCTTGAGCATAGATATAGACACCATTTTAAGTCAAAGAAAAACAAGTGAAAAATATCCTTACAATTGAATAAAGCAAAACTTGATCAATTTTATTAACCTTGGAAGTCTTGGGAATGGAAAATGTGGAGGAAAATGTGAGTACTTTGTGGGAGGGGAGAAAATAAAGTGAAAGGAGTAGAATGACATGACATATTACACACTATGCGTATAATAATAACTCACACTCTCCGGATGAAGTAAAGTGAGTGAGTGGAAAGGAGAGATAAAAACAGTGGAGAAACTTGTTCAGATTCCCTTCTATGTAGAGAGACTCTTGTTTTTTTTTCAACTCCTATGTTTTCCCCCTTTTTACCACAGAGCTTCTAGTGCCATAATAAAATGGGCGTGTGCGTTGGATCGTTTAAAGAAAATAGTGAGAATGGTTTGGAGAAAGGAAGTACAGATAAAGGGAGGGAGGGAAGTGAAAACAGAAAGAAGGGTGGGGGGTTAGTGTAATGTAGCTATATGAGGTGGGACTGATCCTCCCAGGTTGAGTTATCCCACTGCCAGTCCAAAGGTTTATCTCTAAGGGACTTTAAGCTGGATAGTACATATTCAGTACATATTGCCTTGGGAGACGGACAAGAGAGAAGATGAAGAAAAGGAGGAGGGGGGAAGGGAAGGGGAACAACGCCTTTCTTCTCCCAAGGTCTTGTACAAGCAAAGGAAGAAGAAAAAGAAAAGGAGGGAAAGCCACGTGTTGGGATTTTGATGGCGTGTAGAGGATAAGAAAGAAGAGAAATCCATAGAGATTCCGGTATCTGCAGGGACGGGGGACATCTCCTGTAAAAGGGGAAAGGATTGGGAAATAAATTTTTCATTTGCAAAAATTATTGATTGTGAATCAAGAATTTTAGACAAATAAAACACAGAGGCTTCTAATAGAAGATGATAGTGGGAGAACGGTACTACGATATATAGATAAAATGCAAACAAGTATCGCAGTAAAGAGAAAACGTGAGGAAGGGTCTGATTGAGATATTCAAACAAAAGAAAGATTGTGATTTGGAAATAGACTCAAATTTAACTGTGATTACGCCATTTGTAATTGAATGTCAAATCAATTTCAACTTCAATTTCTAATTCAAGGATGAGAGTAGATCCATAAAGAGAGTGGCAAGAACCGGGAGGAGAGCAGCAATTCCAACGCAGTTTCATAGATAAGACCATTTAAGTTGAGATAACAAATAGTAAAGGGGACACAGAGAAAGTGAGGACAAAAAAAAACAAAAGTGAGGAAGGAGAAAAACAGGCACAAGGAAAGAAGAAAAACATAGTCAGAAGGAAGACAAGGAGAACATGATGGAAACATAATGTGAGAAAGGAACAAATGAGAAAGTGATAAGGAGATAAAATGAGAAAAGAGCAAAAACGAAAGGTAAAAAGAGATAAAATGAGAAAGGAGCAAACGAGAAAGTGAATCAGGAGAAAAAGAAAGCGATAAGGGAGGAAAGGTGAAAAGAGAAAGGAGGAAAGCATAATATGAGAAGGGGGAAACATTGAAAATGGGAAAGAAGCAAAATGAGAACAACATGAGAAAGCAGCACAGGAGAAAAAGAGAAAGAAGAAAGAGAAAGTTAGAAATAAGAAAAGGAGTAAGTAAGAAAGAAAAAAAAGAGAAAAAAAGAAGGAAGAAAGAGAGAAAATGTAGAAGAAAAAGAGAAGGGTGAAACTACAAAAACCGAAAGTGTGAAAGGAGAATAAGGGAAAATGAAACAACGAGATACAATAAAAAGTTGAAGTAATGCGCGAAGAAAAACAAGCTGGGAATAGAATGATAAAATAAAACGAAGGATATGAAAGTAATTCCTGGAGAGAAAGCGAGAATGAATCCGGAAGGGAATTAGAAAGTGCCACGGAAAGAGAGAGAGAAGGAGAGAGACATAGAGAGAGAGGAGAGAGAGAGAGGGAAATGAAACCCCCAGGTGTCACGCGGTGAGAAAGACCATTTGAAGTAATGGAAAATGCTAATTTGTTTTTCCAGCGCCTGAAGTGTTTATAGTGAATTCCAGAGGAGAACGAATCCATGAGGTCCATTACAAAGAGGGATCTACCCTTTCCCTCACATGTTTAGGTAAGTATAACACTTACAAGTTTTGCATGTAACGACGCTATTATGTACTGCTATTACCCTCCTCACATGCCACAAAAAGTGGTGTGTTTAGTCTTTTGACTGTTTCCCCCTTCCAAAGTCTCCTCTGCTTTTTGGCCACGCTCGGGAAAGACCCTTTCCCTCCACACTAATATCATTATGTATAGGTAACATCCACTTGTTTTCTCATTATTTGCTAAAGAAGAACCTTGATTTAAGCCTAATTTAATTCATGGGCTGGTGCTTTGCGTGTATCAGAGCTTCTGTATATGTATACACATGTATGAAATAGAATTAGTTTATAAACGAAGATAAATTTTTAGCTCCCTCCTGCCGTCCCAACTTTCTCTTTGGGTGAAAGTTGCATTGTGTATGCATGTAGAACATTTCTGAACATCCGTTTCACTTTCTCTTTTTCTTTTATTGCAAATATTCCCCCCGATCCTCTGTGTCATTTTCAATAATAGTTATGTCTCACACATTTCATTCGTCACTTAACCACATTGATATGTCCGGAATATGTAAAAAAAAATCCCATTGCTGTAGTAAAGGATAAAAAAATGGTACTTCTCCCTTGCCCTTCTATTTGACTGCCTATCACATTTCATTCGGACGGGAAGAAAGCATAAGAGGATGCATAAAAATATATTTTCTGACAGAAAGTACATACTATATTTGTCTTCGATGGCATAATGTCATTCAAAGGGATCAGAGCTTATGGATTTACGTGTATGGAGAAGTCGTCACAAAAATAGGAAGACATTCTTCTATTTTTAGCACGCTTTCACTCCTTTGGGACAAACGAGAAAATAAATTCTCTGCTGGATGAGGCCTCAGGTGGTTTCCGGAATTCCATATGAAAAAATCAATTTTTTCGTAGACACATAGAAATTTATTTCCACTCCTACTCTCTCTGAACTATTTCCAGTTTTTTTTGTACAATTGAATATTTTTTTATATTTCCCATGCCAGTTTTTTTTATGAGGGAGAGGGAGTGTGAAGATGAAGTAACGTCTGGGATCTTCGTGACGGGTGAAACAGACTCGGCAGCTTCTTTGGGATTCAACGAATAAATCAGTGACTAAAGGCTATTCGCTTACTAACAAATTTTTCGTATAGGATGGGTTTCATTTTTTTTTAAAGATTTATGTGTATATGGATGCCTTACAATTAAATTTGTCTTGTCCGTTGTTTCCGTGGCAAATTGCCAATTAAGAAACAGTGGTTATTCAATAGAATTATTTTCTTCCGAATTAATTTCGAATTTTAGTTTTTTCCAACAGTTTTCTCTAAAACTTGAGGAATCTAGCTAAATATGCAATAAGCTTAATTTAAAAATTTCAAGCCACTACATTTAATTCTCACAAATTATTCAGAGAAATTAGACATCGCACAGGAAGAAATTCCCCGATATTTGAATTGTACTTTCCCAACTTCTTATTAAAATATCATATTTTTATTACCACACTTTTTATTATGAGCACATCAATTTGTTTTATGAAGGCACCAATTCGTCTTATGAAGACAATTCGTCTTATGAAAACACCAATATCGTCTTTTGAAAACACTAATTTTTTGTATTAATTTACTAATTGGTTTAAAATGTAGCTTCTCCAACATTTCTAGACATCAAAACACCAACTTTTTTGTATCGAAACATCAAATGTTTTCTAAACCAAAAGAAATTTTGTGTTCACAAAAGCGTAACCACAAAAAAAACTTTCCATTAAATACAGAATTTGTTGTCATTTTTGCAGACATAAACGCTGGTCATGCAGAATGCAGGAGGAACCATGTACATTTATTACCATGACATACATTACTAGTAGCGGTCATCTTTACTAGTTAAAGCTCAGCCCATTTACAAAAGAGCTGATTAATGTGTTCAAACGCTCATGTCACTGGACCTACCTCCAGTACTGTATATATTAGTATGTACATATGCATGCACTTCCAGTAGCAGATTCCTCCATCTCTGAGCCTGTGGATGAATGCAGGGCTTTTCCTGTTAAAACCAACAACCTCATTAATAAAAGTATGTCATCGGCTCCATGGTTTGCAGTTGTCATTATTATAATTATTAACATGGAAGAAGACTCCAGTAAAGCATACGTTCAGTTGGACCAAGTTTTAAGCCATCTCATAATTTATCCCCACTTTAAAAATCCTTGACACTCCCCCAGTCTTCCTTGGAGACAGTGGAACAACAAGAAAATGCATGGGGTTTTGTGTAATGATAAAATTAAGTCTGTTTATCTCCGCCAAGTTTATGGGGTCATCCTCCTGTAATAATTGTCTTGTACACACAAGCATGTCGTGGCAAAATAAAAAGCAAAACCTTGTGTAAATATCAAAAGCCCTCGGGACTACAAAGGCACAGAATAATGCAATTAAGAAATTTCGCAAGTCAACCAACCATGAATGGACGAGGACGGAGAAAGTGTCTCTCTCCCATGGAACGTCCTGACACAAAATTAAAACAAATGTTTGGTAAATACTTGGAAAAATATACACACGGAAAATGTATACACATTGTTACCCTTTGATGATTGAACCCTTGTTTGGGGTGACGCTTTTTGCGGATGAAGGAGGAGGAATGAAAAGGGAAGGAAATGCGATAACAACCCTTTCTCTCTCTCTATTTCTCTCTCTCTCTCTCTCTTTCTCTCTTACAATGATGACAGTAAGAATTCAATGTTGTGTGCAAAATGCCCCCATGCCAAGTAGAGCATAATATAAGTAAATTAATTATTTATTTTCCTATAAAATATGGTTTACTAGTGGAACAGCTCCCATCATCTCCATGAGGTTGAGCAGACGCAACAAGCTGGGTTTATTTCAAGATGAATGTTTCTTCTGTAAAAGGAGACTTGTGTATACATATGATTTACCTCCTCTCAACTATTTCCCCTTCTTTGATATAGTCACATGTACAAATCCAAAAGTTTATTAGCCGTAGGAATAAAAACGTATGGGAGGATAGGGGCTTTTACCCCCTAAATACGGTGAGTCAAGATGGGCTTTTCGAAGATATTTTAATTATTTACCTGATCTTTCATAGTTGAACTCATTTGCGAAATAGGAACTCACTACTGTAATCCTTCCTGAAGTGTGAGGGCACGTGGGAGTGTATTAGGCCTTACTACCTACATGTCTAAGGATGCTTTATTGGGAAAATAATTTCCCACATTGTCTGCAAAACTGAAAGAGAGAGAGAGAAGGAGAGAAAGAACGAGAAAGACAGAGAGAGAGAGAGAGAGAGAGAGAGAAAGGCGAGGAGGAGAAAGATTCAATGAGGGGCAGAGTGCATATCGAGAGAGAATAAAGAGAGAGAGAGAGAGCGTGAGAGAGAGAATGGAGAAAACAAAGCGTGAAATTCATACAGCCTTTTGTGATATGTAAAATTTATCATCTCCCTTTTACGGGTCGTCTTCAGCTCGTATTTTAATTAAAACTTACGTTCCGCAAGTAATTTATAGCGTCTACAAAAACGATTATTATTGTTACTCTTCCTCATATACAGATATATACACTTTTCGCAAAAGGCGGGGAGTTAATATTTAAGGGGAACTTGTTCCACCATCGTGTAAAAGGGCTATCATCCCACCCTTTATCTTCTCTGTCTATGCCTCCTGAAGCTGAAATGATGTGCATATGTTTGAACCAAAGAGAATCCTTTTTAGGGCTACGAAATGATACATGTCGTCGTTTAAGAACCAAAAGTGACTAAAAACACGTAAAAATAATAGCAAAACTAACTATAAACCAAAATTCCGTAAAAGCAAAACTGACTAACTTTTACGGAATTTTGCTTCATAACAAAAAAGACAGTGACCACCACTATTGGCTGTTATTTAAGTATTTCAACGGTAATGTCTGTACATAGATGGCATGTTAAATGTCTTGCTTATTAAGTAATTGCTCTACTGTAATTGTTGCCTGGCTTCCGTTATCCTATGTACGATATCTATAATGTATTGGGTGGATAAGGAATAATAGATATGATTTTGTTCCTACCGGGAATATTTTTTTTTGCAGTAAATAACGTGAGGTCAAAATCCATCAGTTGGTTCCGAAATGCAGACCTGCTCAATCATGATGTGAGTCGGGGCGGTGTTAGCATCAAAACTGATATGACTGCTGACCATGCCAAAAGTATTCTCCATGTTGCCTGGGTCACCCGCAAGGATGGTGGCACATATCTGTGTTCAGCTCCCCCACAAAATGCTACAATCACCGTCCACGTTCTTAATGGTGAGTGCTCCTTACAACTTTCTTATAATTTTATGTAAATTTTTTTATGATCGCAGTTTTTTTAAAAATTTTATATCATGATTTTAACACCGACAAATCATATACAGATGTAAATATGGGAAAGTACATATTACTTTGTCCGTAAAGTCCATTGAGTGAGAGCGGACAATTTCTTAAATTCCTTCATTTAGATCTATAATAGTTACATGTCTTATGGGCTTTTATTTATTTATCTTTATTTATTAAGTCTGAATTTGGTTTGCGAAAAGTATGCTTATAGATCAAGATTTTCTAAGATTCCATTCTCCATAACAATCCAATAATTCCTCCAAAATGCCCTCCCGTTTAATGTGGCGAACTTTACGGATTTGTACCTCAGTCTAACCGTCATACAAACTTTTTATGATTGCACATATAACACCGTATTATAGCATTATTATCATAGTAAATTAAGACGGACAATTGGCAATATCCCAATATCATGTATAAATGAAGAAAAAGCATGACTAAAAATGTAACAAATGCCCAGATTAAGCATTTATTATTCCCCTTACATTAAATACCATAAAACGTGCAACATCTGCTAATGTGGTACGTGTGATAACAATGATGCAAACGAAGCCTATTATTAAATTGCAACAAATAAAAGGTTAACTCATTACGGAACACACTTTTACACACACAACTTAAATAGGTTCAAATAAAAGCATAAACGGTGTGTTCAGCCCAGCGAAAGTGGACGGGATGAGCTTCCAGTGCTTTCTTAATGGATTCACCCACAGTGAAAAATCTTGCAGAGACGTAGACCGCCGCAAAATTGTCCTCATCCGCATTCCGTTCAAGATTGAAGATGTAGTGCTCTTCGTCGTCATACAGGCAGTAGTTTCGGTATCCCCGGATGTAAACAGGGTTCATGGTTCTTAGGCCGAGATTAATTGATTTGAGATGATTTAGCTCGGAAAAGGCCTGGATAATATCCGAGTCCCATTCATGGAACTGGGGAAAGACAAGGGAAAAGGGTCATATTTAATGACAAGGGACCTCTTCTGGACATTACATATGTGCAGTCAGAAAGTACATATTCAACTGAATGTATTTGATTGCAATATTTATACATAATAAAAGGATGTAGGAAAAACGTTACAAAGAACGGGCTGTCGTGAAGGAAATTCAATTCAACCGTAAACTGTTCAAGATGGGGCATTCCCTTCAAAATTTGAATGGAATTCGTGAGTTGGCTCTTCTGGTACAACCTGAACTTGTTCACCATCACTTTTTGAACGGTACTAAGGGCTACATAAGGGATTCTCATGATACAGTATAAGTTTCCCGGCTATAACTGTGAGTTCCAATGTAGAGAAATAAATTGGAAAACTAAAAACAAATATACCCGGTGACGTTAGGTACGGCTCCAGAGGCAAAAGGGAATTAATGAATCTCCCTGTCCCGTTCGACGACTTCAACGGTAGAGCTTTGACCCGTACCGAATATGGAGTGAGGAAGGTGAGCCTTTGCAAGTCCCAAATCAACCTTTCCCATTTTTCACCATTCACTGGAATGTGCTTCCGGAAAACCAATTCAATGTACTTGAAAGGATGGGCAATGTCGTCCGCAGATTGAGCCGCTTCTGCCGTCTTTATGAAACGTTGGAATTCGCCTTCTCCAAGAACAACGTGGGATCTTGCGATGATAATGGGAGCAATGATATTATTCCAGTACTTGCAGACGAGCCGGAGATTCTTTAACTTCCGCAAATCTTTCACCGATTCAAATATAATTGACCACAACTGGAACATTATGAAGCACTTCATTAGGTTAACCGTTCCCTGGAGTTAACATTAGCTTCTATTGGAATAGCATGAGCTCAGCTTACTTCTGGAGGAAACTCAGGAAGCTTTGCAAATTCCATTTTCCCCTGTGTGTTCCTAGCTTTTGCCTTTCTGCCCGTAAGCTTCAT
The DNA here is from genome assembly GCA_034698585.1 of Disparrhopalites patrizii. Taxonomy (NCBI): domain Eukaryota; kingdom Metazoa; phylum Arthropoda; class Collembola; order Symphypleona; family Sminthuridae; genus Disparrhopalites; species Disparrhopalites patrizii. Next base: position 6,527 of record JAQGBT010002480.1, on the reverse strand, counting down.
TGTCCCGTCCAGGGCCTCATTCGACATTTCATTCATGATCGAATCAAGTTATGAAGGATAATCTGGTATGTCGATGATGAGAATGAGAGGATGAGACAAAGACAATGCTGAGGATACGATATAAGATACAATACAATAATACTGCAACAAAATCGAGATCGAGAAATTGGAATCACTCTCTACTCTACGGTATGATGAATGACGTCTTTATTCCTTGGGGTGATGATGGATAATTTTAAAATAAATTAAAATGACCTTTATAAGTACAAAGTACCTATATACAATCTACTTTACATCTCACAATACCTCTGAAAGAAATGGACTAATGAACAAAACTTATGGTTGAAAAGAAAATCATATCCATATAATCCATCCATGTTTGGAGTTTTTCGAATCCAGTTGTCATTGCAACAAGTTAAGACTAAATCTGCGGAAAATGCTAGAACAATCTTTGACTACAAATACCATTTGGTCCTCTGGGATAGGGCGCCGACAATGCAAAGTATTTTAGCACCCGACCCATTTCCTAGTGCAAAAAAAAAATGGGGGAGGAGAGGAAAAAGAAGGAGAGAATAAAAGAAATGCAGAGGGAAATAAATAAAAATGGAGAAAGAAGAGAGTGTGAGATAGTTTAAGCAAAGAGAGAGAGATAGAAACAGAAATTAAAAGAGAGAAAGAGATAGAAAGAGAACGAGAAAAGCGAGAAAGAGAAATTGAGAGATGAAAAACCGAAATCGACAGTATGAGTGAGAAAAAAGGAGAAAGAAACAGAGAAACACCGAAAGAGAGATAGAGGCTGTAATAGGAGACGGTAAAAGAGAGCAAAAGCGAGGAGACAAAGAGAGAGAGTAACATAGAGAAAGATACAGAAAGAGAGAAACGCCAGAGATAATCAAATAGAGAATGATACGAAAAGAGAGAAACGTCAGAGATAATCAAATAGAGAAAGATACGAAAAGAGAGAAACGTCAGAGATAATCAAATAGAGAAAGAGACGAAAAGAAAGAAACGTCAGAGATATAAATAAAGATAAATCATAATTTTTTTAAAAAAAAGTGAGGTAACATGGGGAGAGTGAGAGAAAAAGTGAGACAAAATGATTGTTTTCATGAAGTAAAAAGAAATTGTGAGAGAAAGTTGACACTTGTGTATTGAGTAACTCCTGAAAGGAGAGAGAGATTTGTGTGATTCTGGATTGGCAAAGAGTGCATGGGGTTGTGGGTTTCATTAAATGATAAACAAGACAAACAATCTGAGATGGCAGCTGCATGCTTGGAAGAATTTTCTTCCTCAACTTTAAGATTGATGACTCTGGGAAAATCATGGTATCTTCATCGACTGTAAGATCAGGCTTTTTTTCATGTATGTACAACGCGGAGTATAAAGTAGAGCCGGATGATGTACAAAGAATGTAAGTACGATAGGATGAAAAAAGGGATGAGATTGCCTGTACTCACATATCGTGAGAATAATAATAATAGCAGAGCACAAAAGCTATCAACTGGGGATTAGAAAGAAAACTTTATGCATCATCGAAGATTAACAAGTATACTTTGGAGTGGGGAGTAAAGGGAGTGGAGGGAAAGTGGATGGTAAAGAAGGGGAATATGCCCTGAGGAACATCACCCAAGAAAGTCTCCAGGCCCTTCGTTTTCTTTAATAATTTTAGCTTTCAAAATAATGTGTTTCACAGACCTTCTCCATACTTTCTCCGGTACTTGTTCGAAGAAAACTTAACACAATAAGCCAAGTGCTTAGAGTTTAGTGGCTTCCAAACGACATCATCCTTGTGGGGGATTCCCTTATATGGTAATGTACTTGATTATAGGTAAAAAAGTATTGTCAGTGCATGTGTACTTGTTTTAAGATGGATAGTGCTCTGACATGATTAAATCTCGTATACAAAGTTGTTAACTTTCCCCAGATTCTCTTCTCAACTCTCTTTCTCTCCCACGACAATTATTCTCTCATATTCTTTCTCTCAGTCTCTTCTTGCTTTCTCTTTCTCTCTCTCCCTTTCTCCCTCCATTTCCGTATGTTTCCCTCTCTTTCTTATAATTTTTATCTCTACCTCTTCCTTTTTCCTCCTCGCTTCGGGTTTCCTTTTCTCTCTTATTTCTTTTCTCTCTCTAGCCGGCTCTTTTCGTTTCGGGGACTTTGCCAAGAACGTTTTTCCTTGCTTTCTCTATTCCTCCTTACCTTTCATTTAATGTTTTTCTTCTCTCCCTAACATTCTGTAGCTTTATTTGCCTCACTTTCTCTCTATGACTTACTTTTTACCTCTGTTCTCCTCACTTCTCAGTCTTTCATTCAATTTGTCTCCTTTTTTATTATTGATTTTGTTTTTGTTTCACTTTCACCGTCTCGTTATTCCGTCTCTCCCGTTTTTTTCTTCGTCTCTTTCTCGTCCGTTCTTCTCTCTCGGTCTCACTCTGTCTCTGATTTCTCTTTCTTCCTCTCTTTTTCACCCGTTTTCATTTTTCTATCTCTCTGATTTTTCCTTTTCACCCTTTTTCCTTTTCTCTTTATCCTGTTCTGTTTATTTTGCATTTTTTAGCTGTTCTCTGATCTTCTCTAGCTTTTGTTTCTTTGTGCTAATTTAGTTTCTCCTCCTCTTTTCATAACCGTCTCTCTTTCCTTCTGATTCTGCTCGTCTCCCAAGCTCTCTCAATCTACCGTTGTTCCCTATGTACTTATTTTGTAGCACCAAAAAATGCTCCCCTCAAAAACTTTCTCTATTTGTTAACATAGAAATGTCTGTTCTCTATAACAGTTTTTCGCTATAACAAGCCAAATTTGATGCTTTATAGGGTGCTGTTACAGCGAGAGTCGACTGTATTTGTGACCGTCTTTGTCTCCAGGTCTTTCTCCATGTTTTTGTAATCACTCCTAACCCCGACTTTCCCTTTATCGTTGTAACTTCTGATCTCCCCAAGTGAAAATATTTCTGGAACAAACTGTAAATTCCATTCCGTGTGAAACTTACCTTTTTACGAGTTTCCCCCAAGTTTTGATATGTATTAAAAATAATGCCAGAGTCGTATGACATAAAATATACCGAAATACGGCCTTGCCTCCGGATTGGCTGGTTACTGATTAGTATTAGCTTCAAACATCTTCTTCCTAACTTTCTCCATCTTCCCTAACTTGTTACTATTACTACGTTGTTTCTTGTTTACTATCCCTTTATTTCTTTAGCCCGAAAAACCACAATCTTGTCTTATCATTTCATCATTTCGTCAAGACTCCATGTATTTAGTTGGATATACATTCATACATATGTATACTTGTGTCAATTCTCCCCGTAGAAGGTTGCCAGTAAATAATTTCACGTGTATAGCATCTATACGTATCTATACCTTTATGTTTGAAATGAACGGGTGATGTAGTTGATTTTTTTTGCAAGGGTAGATGTAGAACGTATCTAATTTTTTCACCCTTTTATTCTCGGCCATAAAAAATTTAAGGGGCTTGTGTGCAAATGTAGTACACACTTTGTAGGATGAAGTAACGTAGGAGGAATTCCTTCCTTCGCAACCCCCCACCTACGTGTACACTCGTAAACGTTTATTATTTCGTTTGGATTTTTGGCAACGCTTCCACCCTATTTGTCAATTAGCTGTCACCTCCCACAAATTTTAATCCTTGGGCATGCATCACCGAAGAATGATGGGATTCCTTTATTACCTCAGGGAATGTAGTGGTATGGTATAGTTGTGGTGGGGCGTTGAAAAAAATAGGGAACTTCAAACAGCGAGAAAAAAAGTGTTTTGCCGGATAATAAAATTCCCCAGATTGGGCTGTAATATTTTTTTTTGACGTTGTACAAGCGGTTGTGTTTGTTGGGTTATCAGTACACACCCGGTTATACGAGGGCATTTCCGGGATTATGGGAGTCCTATAATGACTCGAAGAAAGATGACCTATAACCCTCTTACACAGCTTCTGTGGTTCTGTAGACTCCCTGATTATGACCGAAATTTCGGGTGTTAGGACGAAAGAAATAGGCAAGGAAAGCAAAATAGAGACGACAGAAAGATAGACAGAGGGGCAGTAGGTGAAAAAAAGTGATAAACAGGAAAAACCAGTTGCAAAACAAACGAAATTCAGAATCAGAGAGAGGTGGGGACCGGGAAAAAACTGACAAACAGGCAGATAAATGAAGCAGCGAAAGTAAAAACGAGGGGAAATACAATGGAACTTCAAAAGAGAAACATTGGAGAGAGAGAGTAATTCACAGGGTAATTAGACAATAAAAAATGCTAACTATAAAGAGATTAACAGAAAACAAATTCAATGGTAAATGAGGCCAGGATCAAACGGTATAAATAAATGGTTTGTGTGAAAAAAAGTCAAATAAAAACAGATACCATAAATAAGAAAGGTAGATGAAAAAACGAGGCAGAAGGATTGATGCAAAGGCAGCCCGAAAAAACCAGGCACAAGAGGTCGAGACGAAGGAGCGAGAATAACGGGAAAAAATTGTAAGAGAAAAATAGACGAAAAAGGCGGATGAAGAAAAAATGGAACAAAGACCGAGAACTGCTGAGAAAAATAAGGAGAAACAAGGCCGGAGAATTAGCAAAGAGAATACCAGGAAAGAGCAAGTATACACGAAAATGCTAGGAAAGGAAAAATACACGAAATCGATCAAGAGAAGAGAGAAAAGCCGGAAAGTGGCTGAGGAAGAAGAGAGTAAAAAATACAGGAAAAGAGGCTGAGAAAGAGGAGAGTAAATAAATAAAAAAGAGGCTGTGAAAGTGGAGAGCAACAAGAAAATAAAAAAGAGGCTGTGAAAGTGGAGAGCTACAAGAAAATAAAAAAGAGGGCAAGAAGAAGAAAAGAGAGCCGCTAAGCAAGGGAAAGGACATATACAATCAAGGAAAAGTAGCCGAACACTGGGACAGACCCAAAATAACAGCAAATAGATTGAGAAATAGAATAAGGAATAAAGCCAACCAAATAGAGTGCAGAAGAGCGTGTAAAAGAGGAATAACGATAAGGACTCGGCGTTAAAAGAGCGAGAAAAAGAGGGCGAGAAAGAGTGAGTAAAAAGCGAGAGACGGAGTGAAAGTTAAGAAAAGAGAGAGAGAGAGAGAGGAAATGAGAAAGAGTAAAAGAGAGAGAGAGAGAGAGAGAGAGAGAGAGACGGAGGCGGACATCATTTATCTTGATCCGTGACCTCCGTGATTAATCGATTATTAGCAAGTGGCAAGACTACAAAGTAGGATTATGACACTGTGTGAAAATGGGTCTTTCCCTCTCTCATTCCCTCTCTCTCTTCCCCTCTTTCCCTCGCACTCTCACCCACTCCCTCCCAACCATCCAGCTTTCTCCCATTGTATGTAAACATGTTTTGTGGCTCTGGTGTGGAAGAACAAAAGAGAAATTACACAAGGATGGGGAATTGTGTGTTATGTGTTGTGTGGATGAAACATGTATCAAAAAATAGGAGGAATCCGCCTAGTTATGACCGTATAACATGTTGTTGAGGAAGGATGAGACTTTGTTGTCGTGAGTATCTCCTTGTTCTTCCAAACTGCAACACGTCCACAAAGTACAAGTTGGTTTTATGTCCTTCCCAAGTTGACATGAATTGTACGATATTTAGCATATCATATTTTTTTTTACTCTAAAGGCTCTCCTCTCTTTCTCCCAGCACTAAACTTCTCCCCTTTTATTCGTGGTGATATGTTGAGAAGCTAGATTGTTCTCATAAAAAGATTCCACCACGCTTTTTTTTTGTACTCAAGTCACACGATCTACATATTCTCACGATCGCATTTCCTGCCTTTTCTCGCTTCCTCCTCTTGTCTCTTGTTCTTTCTCCTTTTTCTCCTTCCTTTCTCCCATCTTGAAAACAATGCTGGATTTCTTTTAGAGACAAAGACAAGGAGGAAGAAAGGTTTTTTTTTGTTTTATCTACGGCCTCGACCCTCTGTTGTGTGTGAGGGAGGAAGACAAGGACGAGAAATTTGCAGATGTATATACTTGGCGCAACTTTCTCCCCATGAGACCTCACTCAGCAGGCGGGAAAGGCAGTACAAAGTATTAAACTGTATGTTTGCTCCAATGAAATTCCCCTTTCCTTTCTAGTATGTACAACCAACGGGTACACTCATATGTTATGTACATGGAGAAAGCAGCACATGTTGCGGTTTTGTTGTTAGCATGTACCCAGTAAACCTTTCCCATTATTTCCCTTTCACTTATACTACCACTACGAAATCCTCCCTGATTTCCAAGATGCTTCTCTGTCCCGTTTGCACACCCACACATTCCCTTTTTTCTCTATCTTCCCATTTTACTCCCATTCTTCCTTTATACATTTTCCTTTTCTTCTTGCTTCATTCTATTTTTCAGTTTTCACTAGTCCTATTTGTACCTCCGTTTCTTTTTCTGTATTTCATTTCTCGTTCACTTTTTCTCTCATTCAGTACCTTTTTTTACTCACTTTTTCTCTCATTCAGTACCTTTTTTTACTCACTTTTTCTCTCATTCAGTACCTTTTTTTACTCACTTTTTCT
>JAQGBT010002479.1:0-23869 GCA_034698585.1 Disparrhopalites patrizii | reverse complement strand
TTTAACGAACCTGACCTGAACATGAACATGACATGACATTGTCATGTACTACATGTACCTGTGAGGAGCACTGGTTGTTATACAGAAAACGTTGTTACAGTAGAGTCTCTCTATAACAGCGTCCAAGGGAACCCTAAATTTTGCTGTTATAAAAGGAATGCTGTTATAGAGAACACAGTTGATATGCATTCTATGTACAAGTTGCGTCGAATTTCCTGACGTTATTCAGAACATGATGTTATAAGGGGTGCTGTTATCATGTTTCTACTGTATAAGGAGTTGTTATAGATAACGTCCAATGTAGACACAGAGAGTATATAAATACATTGATTTAATTTAATCACGAAAATTCGCTATTTTTAATTAAATTGTGAGATTGCTGTTGTGTTTTCCAGGATTCAATTACGGTGGGATCCCTCTAAACAGTGGACTCTGTCTATAACAACTCTGAAAGGAAGGGCAAAAATGGTTGTTATATGGAACATTTAATATGTAGACTACATACAGTGGTCTATCTCTATAGCAATTCTCCTTATAGCAACTTTTCTCTATAACAACTTTATTTTTCAGCCCTTCGTATATATAATGTACATGTATATTAAATGTTCCATATAACAACTTTTCCATATAGCAACCATGTTTGCCTTTCCATTCAGGGTTGTTATGGCGAGAGGCCACTGTAACAGTATGTTTTGAATAACGTCAGGAAATTCGCCGCACGTCGTACATGAATACATTTTATTTGTGTTCTCTATAACAGCATTCCTTTTATAACAACAAAATTTTGGGTTCCCTTGGATGCTGTTACAGAGAGACTCCACTGTATAACGGTTTTTATACTGGCAATGAATCCCCCGACGTTTAGCCTTCTTCTCTGTAGCGGTTTTAGACCAGGCCTTCGCATATGTTTCTCTATACATATCAGGGATGGAGATCCAAAAAATAATACCGATTCGGATTTCGATTCAGATTGCAAATTTTTCTTTTGGATTCTGATTCCGATTTGGATTGATTTTAATTTTTTACGAATTGAATTCTAATTTTTCGGATCTTTCGGATTTCGATTCCTATTCGGATCATCGAGCAAACTGAATAATCACTGTTGTTCTTAAATATTGCTGTTTAGTGAAAACGATGTTCTCAAAAATCACAAAGCAGTTCAGAAAGCAAACATTACAGTTCCAAAAAATTTAACATTTTGTTAAAATCCGACAATTTTTGAATACAATAACTTGCAGAAAATACGCAGTTCATTGCTTAGTTTTAGCCATTTTGATTTGACTGTAAAATTCGATTCGATTGAGCATCCCCCCGAATGGTACTACAGTCGAACCTCTCTTTAACGGGCTCCCTTATAACGGGTTTCTCTCTATACCGGTGGCTGAAAAAGCTTCCCTCAAAAACTTTCTCCAATTGTTAACATGGACATCTGTGTTCTCTATAACGGTTTTTCGTTATAACGGGGAAAGTATGTTGGTTTAAGAGGAACCGTTATAGAGAGGTTCGGCTGTATATACAAATTCACAAGTACACAAGTAGTTATAAATACACAAGTAGTTATAAAATGTGCTCAGAATGGGCACTTTTCCACCCGTTACCCCCCTGTCCCTGGATAATTGGCATGCACATCTGTCCAGCCGACCCCCTAGACATATGTACGCACGCATTGCTGTCCCCACCGACCCCCTAGACATACGTACGCAGTTTCTGGTTGATCAGCCAGAAGCACAAAAAAAAAGTGTGAGAGTGGTTCGTACAAGGTAAGGCAGGAGGTGTGGGTCAAGCAGTGACCTCGATTCGTCCAGAAATAACGTCATGTAGCGCTGATGCATAACATGAGTGGTTCAATTATATTAATTAAGCAAATGTATATGACAAACAGCTTATGAGTTAGTATAGCCAATTGCATCAAACATAAATTGTTGAATGTATAATAACATCAATATATATATATATATATGAGTATACCCTATTATGAAATCATTTCAACAGTAAACATGGACGCGGAAAGAATAACGTCCAATGATTACCGCTTAGTAGCACCCGCCATCTGTGTCCTCTACGGACAGACTTCCTCTGGGAAATCCACATTGGCGATAGAAATAATTAAGCGCAGAAAAGAGCTGGCAATAACCACCGATGGACATATTGATCCATCACTATGGGATAATGTTTACTATATACATAGTTCGTTCCAACAAAAATTTTATGAGTTACAAAAGAGTGATCCTAAAGTAACTTTTTCCACCGACATCAATATAATCAGGGATGCACCAGAAAAATCTCTCATTATTTTGGATGATCTTGAACAGTCACTTACTGGAACAGACAAATCTCTGGGTCAAAGAATATTTAATGTCGAAAGTCATCACAGAAATTTGTCGATAATCTACTTGACCCAGAACCTTTTTGCCAAAAATAATTCAATTTTGACAAAACAGGCCTACTATTTCGTTTTCCTTTCAAATCCCCGGGGTGCTCAGTCAGTAAGCATATTTGGGCGCCAAGTGTTTCCCGGGAAATCGAAACAATTTTTACAGTGCTATAATAGAGCTAGCAATTTACAAAAATGTGGCTATCTGTTTTTAAATGTTCATCCGTTACATACACACAGTAAAACTAAACTGCGCAGTTGTTTGTTTCCAGAGCCCGGATCGGAGGTTTACGAACTGCGTTGATTATGAATAGTGAAAGATTTGAAAAGCATTATGAAGTTTTGTACCACATATTGCATTTGAACAAAAGCAAAGCACAATTTAAGCGCTATATCTACACATTAGAATGGGAAAGTATTTACACTTTGTTGGAAATATTTATTAATTTTGTTGCTTTTAAGCGCGATTCGGACAAGACATTCGCCACAGCTTTCCGACTTAGCCAAACGTTTTTACAACGTTTGCCAGACACACCTAGTATCGAATTTGTGAGAAAAGCCTTTTTGAAATATAACAAAGAGACTACAAAAATTTTGTTATATGTATTCACAACTGTATGCGTCGCTGAAGTACTAATTCCTGAGGATGGAAAACGGCATAAATGTATATAAACTTGTGCCTGAGGAGACCTATTCGCGTTTAGTAGAACAAGTATACGGAGATAAAAAACCAGATCCACTTATATCTGCAGAAAAAATTGTGGATGTTATAGCGTTAGTGAAAACATACCAGAAAGTTGCAGTGGAAAAAATTCTGAAGGTACTACAGCGATCAAACTTGTTTTTTTGGAACGACTTGCACGAAATAATTATTCACAGCAAAGTAATTCCTGGTTCTAATGTAGTTGACCTTCTGTCGTATGTGACAAAAAAGATTATAAAAAAGGAGTTAACCTTGAAGGGGCTAAACGAGTTTTTGGCTGTACTTTCGCAAGTGAACCTTCCACTGGCTCTTGTCAACGCGCAAATTGCCGAGACAATAAAAAATGGAGGACAAGCAACAACACAAGCAGAAAATGTATGGACATCGTGGGAAAAGTATGTGCAAAGCAAAAGGACTAAGAAATGATACACTCATTGCTGTTTTGCTAACTGTGTACATCACTGCAGTAGGTAAGTAGCGCCATGTATCCTGTACATAAATTTATCATATAAAATGCCTGCTAAATTTAATTTGTTCTTACATTTCTTTCAGCGCTAGCGGAGGTGTGTAATAACACAAAACATGAAGACTGCGTCTGGTGTAAATTACTTGGTGGTAAATACAATCAAACTTTGGGAAAATGTCTCGAAATTTTGGAATCGCGACGAAATAAATTGAACGGGTACGCATTTCGTGAGTGTGATAAACTTTTGTACAATACAAGCTGGGCAGGATGCAGATCGAGCGTCACTGAACTCTGTATGAGTTGTTACTATTCAGGAGGCCACTTTTACGAGAAGGACTACATTTTCACACCTATTGTACCAATTTACTTTTGCAATCACACCAGAGCCGGAAACCTATCAGACTGCTTTATATTTAATCGGACAAATACAGTTTGGGACGGCATAACCATCGAACCGGACAAGCCATTTGGCGGTCGAATTTACTACAACATATTGGTGCTGTCACAGTGTTTCTTAATGGTGATTGGAGCGTTAGTTTTTTGTTTCAGTTGTTGTCAGGAATACTGGAAAAATGTCATCAAACAACGTCGTATCCGTTCCGACAGGAATTCGACACAATCTGTTTATGCAGAAGCAGCCGAATCCGACCACTTCTGAAAGGGTATAGATTAATATTTTTGAAACAAAAAAGACGTATGCAATTATTATGTAAAACTTTAATATTCTTTACCATGTTTTTTTCCTTATTACAGAAACTGTGGTGCGGATTTCCAGATTGTGATTTTCGAACTTATACTCGGCACAATTTAAATGATCACAATGATAGACAGCATTACTGCGGAACGTGTAAATTACACTATCAATATCGAAATCAACATGATTGTCCAGGAGCGAGCACAGACTTGGATTTGGACATTTTCACTGAAATTGAATCATCACACTCCCGTAGTGTGCTCACATTTCGACACACCCCACAGTTTATAATTCAAGCTATAGATGAGTATGCTGAATATTTAGAGTCACCCCTACGCAGACTGTTGACACAAGTTCTAGATGTATTTCCGAACATGCAATGCAAGTTTAAATTAATCATCCACATGAAGAATATGAGCAGCCAGAAAGAAGATATTGTGTTCCTAGCTTCAAGATTTAATCGGCTATATAGTCCAGAAGGAATCGACGACATATGTGTAGAAAACTTTTCTGAAGTTGTCCGGAAAATCAACGTGTTTAGTGAAAATGGTTCAAATTGGACAGTGCATGCTATCTTAGCATTGGATGTTACTGTTATGGAATTTATTCCATATGGACTTAGTCGCCCTACTCAATATATGAAGCTTCCATTACGTCGTCAAGGGTGTTTGAATATAGTGAATACTGATAAATATTGCTTGCTGTACTGCCTAGTTGCAAGTCGATATTGGGACAAGATATCATCCCAACGACAAAGATGTCGAGCGGCAGCATATAAAAAGTACCTGGATAAAGTTGATTATTGTGGCTTTCGTGGTCCAATAGATCTTTTTACAGATTTAACCCAAGTGGAGGAATCAAATAATTTTTGTGTTGACATTTGTACCCACACTCCTACAAACGATTTAATTGTGTATAGAAAAAGCAGTTACAGCTTTCCTGAGCGAATTAATTTATTTCTTATTCGAAGTTCCGCTGACCCAACCCGAACGCATTTAGCGTTAATTACCAACTTTAATAAGTTTTTTAAACCTAATCATCATGTTAGAAAGCGATATTTCTGTCAAATATGTTTATCCCGATTTACAACAGAATGTAAAAAACATGAGCACGAGGTCATCTGTACAAAAGATACTGAACCGAAAATCACGTTTCCAAAACCAACAGAAAGGCTAAAGTTTGATCGGTTCGAGGCCACATTACAAATACCCTTCTGGGTAGTTTGGGACGTTGAAACCTACAGCGTTCCACTGGATCAACCAATAAAAAAAGGAGAGAATACACAACTTACAAAGTCGCTTGAAATTGCATCAGTTGCCTTCGTTGTTGTTCAGAATATTAACAGAGTGCCAAATATTTTTGCCGCCGAATATTATGATGGTCCGGATCCAATTAAGTGGTTCATTGCTCGTATGCAATATTATACAGATGTAACTGTATCAATAGTAAGGACCACGAATAATAGAGTAATTCCAAGAAAGACCGAAATGAGTCTACATCTAAGCAAAACCCATTGTGACTTTTGCAGACAACAGTTTTCTCCACGAAATCGTAAAACGTTTCATCATGCACACATTGGTGGAAATTTCCTTAACACCCTATGTAACACGTGTAATCTCAAAGTGAAATTTAAGAGCACGCTCGTTGTCATAGGACATAACACCAGTCGTTTTGACAACTCGTTTCTGATATCCGCGATGGATTCGAGCTTTGCCGACACTGCCAAAGTTTCTCTAATCTGTAAGTCAGCAGAAAATGTGATTAATTTGGAAATTACTTTGGATAAGCGATGCTCCACACCTCTACGTCTTTCCTTTGGTACAGAAGATTTTTCGCCACGTGGTGGGAAATTTGAACCTTCTATGGACAGGTACAGCAACTTGTTTGATGGTCGCCAATTGACATTGTGCAAGGTTGTGCAACCTCATCTGCGGATACGTTTTATGGACAGTCTCTTGTTCTTGACTGCGTCATTGGAGACACTTGTGAATAACGTAAAACAAATTGGAGATCCTAGGGCCTTTCAATTGTTGTCGCAAGGACTACGATTCATGGCTCCCAATTCCGGAATAAAGGATGCAACCCCCGAACAGATGGATTTACTCACAAGGAAGCAGGTGTTTCCATATGCTTATTTGGATGGTCCGAGTAAGTTACAACCGTCAACGCCACTGCCTCCACGAGAAAATTATTTTGATGACTTGACAGAAGAGGATATTCAGGACGCTGACTGGAATCTGCATAATATAATAATAAAACAATTTAATATCAATTCATTTAAAGAACTTAACGTGTTTTACAATTTTTGTGATGTTTTCCTATTAGCATGCGTATGGTATCAGTTTAGTGACACCATGTATTCCTCTTTTCAGTTAGATCCTACTCACTTTATCCCCATATCTGGCTTAGCTTGGAATCTTTTTCTATTCATGTCAAACGCGTCCATTCAGTATGTAGAGAATAAAGAAATTATGAATTTCCTCCGCAGTGGGTTCCGCGGTGGACCCACGGTGGTGATGCAAAAGTATGCGAAAGCGTGCTGGGAGGAATTGGGTGATAAAGATGTTTGTGACCAAGATAGAGAAATCATTATGGCAGCTGATGCAAACGCGCTGTATAGTGGATGTTTAACTTACCCGTATCCAATTGATAATATGGAGTTCATTTCTCCAACCGAGGTCGCCAATACTAATTGGAGTACGCTGGAATCGGGTGACACGGGTTATATCCTGGAGGTGGATCTTCATTATCCACAAGAGTTGATGGATCGAACAAGTGAAGTTCCGTTAATTCCGTACCACAAGAAAGTCTGCTTGGCCGACTTGTCATTCTTCCAGCAAGAAAAAATTAAAGAAGCATCAAATATGGTAAAGCCAGATTTTAAAACATCGAGATTGATTCTCGATTGTAGCGATAAAGAACATTATATAGTACATTACAAAGTGCTGCAATATTACCTGCAGTTTGGGATTAAATTGACCAAAGTTCACAGAGTGCTACGCTTTACCCAGAAGCCCATTTTCAAAGGGTTCGTTGAAGCACTTATTGAGAAACGCAAGAACTCTATCAATTCGTTTCAGAGTAACCTGATGAAACTTCTGCTAAATTGCTCATTTGGATATTCAAGTCGCGATGTAATTAGCTGCAAGGAAGCTAAAGTGTGTACGAGTAGGCAGCAAATGTTAGCTTTAACAGGAAACAACTTTTTTGACGACATTAAGAAAGTTTCAGATAATTGTAGCATTGTAATGATGCGTAAAGAAAAAGTGTTTTTTAATGCATTAATACATATCGGTCAAACTTGTCTTGATTATGCAAAACGGGATTACTATGTAGGTGTTTATAAACTTAAGGAAATCTTCCCGAATTCAAAGGCTTTGTATGGGGACACGGACAGCATTTATTTAAGTATTAAAGACCCCGAAAATGTATATCTACAACGTATTTTAGCTAACACAGATTTTTTTGACCTTTCAAAATTAACGTGTAATCATAAACTTTTCAGTTTAAGCAATGATCCTGATCTTCGGATACGAAACCAAAACAAGTTGTTTTTTTGGAAATTGGAATCCGATTCAATCAGAGAGATTGTAGCGCTTCGGTCGAAGTTATATTCTATACGGTATGCGGACGATTCTCACGAAAACAAGGGTAAAGGTATTCCAAAGAAATTGTTGAAGAAACAATCCTTTGATTTGTATAAACATACGTTACAAAATTTGGGGAATAAAGAGTTAGTGTTTAATGCTCTACGTAGTTATAATCACCATAAATTCCAGGTTCGGATAAAGAAAATGTGTTTAAGTAGTATAGATTTAAAACGTTGGTGGAAAGATCCACATCAAATTTTTTCATTACCTTTTGGTCACCACCAAATTCCTGAACTTGACGCTGAAATTCGAAAACAATTTGCTAGTTCTGACAAACAAACTATGGAAATTGATTTGTAATAATGAACGCTTTAACAAAAATAAAATATAAAAAACATTTACTATGATGCAATTATTCGACTGTTGGCTCCAACCCTAGCTTCTGCATACGATCAATTGTATTGTCATGAATCATCTGCAAGCGAGAAATTTCTTCGCGGTATTCGCGCTCGTATGCCCCGGCTGGTCGAGCAAATGAATTCATAGTCAATCGTTTCTTGTTGGCAAGGGCCAAGTCTTCAAGACATCTAGTTCTTGATAATGCCACAAACATGTGATTGGGGACGAACCCCGGGCTTACTTTTACCACGACCGAAGGTAGAGTCAAGCCTTGAATCTGCATAGAAACGACACGAATTGAAAGAAAAAAGAAAAAAACAAATATAGTATTATTACAAATTACCTTGTGTACTGTTACTGCATCTGCGTTGCGCAGGGGAAATTGCCACACGCTAATATATTCACCATCCACCATCTCATCTAATGGGGCACGAAGTCGAAAAATGGGTACACAGCGAATTCCTCGATAGATAACGCAATGGTTGCTAAGATCGACGCAATAATGGTCAAAATTCACGAGTAATGCTTCAATGGTTGCAGGATTCTCTGCCTCCGCATTACTGTACAAAATATCAACCAAGGTGCCAAGACTGGAATTTAGCAGGTTACGTTTTGCAAGCAAATTTCTAGTGAGCATCACTCGACAACCTTTGGCAAGGAATAAGCGGGCGTTGCTTGTTGCAATCATATTGGATCGTTGATTTTCGTATTTTGGTGGGATTTCAAGAATAGGATTGTCAATGTCTTGCAATAGCGTCAATCTACGCCAGTTCTCCTGATTTGCCTCCTTGTTTGTCGTGAAGATGTACAAACTGTCGTCAAAGCATGCCCTGTCTTCGTTGGACAATTTCTTCAACCTTCTGTTGTTTAGCATTTCAATATCACTCTGTGTAATTTGATTGGATCGTATGCGATCCAGCATTTGTCTGAAAACATTCTGATCGTCACCCTGTTGTCTATGGTTTTGTTGTAGCAATATGCAAGAATCAAACTGGCGGTAGAGCTGAAATGCCTCCTGCGGAAATCCGTTGTAGGCACGCTTGTATATCAGAGTGTCCATCACTGGTCCCAGTTGTTTCAGGTCTCCTAAGCAAGTTTTAATACGATTAATTAAAAATAAGCAATACACTAGCATATATGTGCGTATATTTTTACTGTACCTAACAGCACCACGTGAACTCCACCACATAGTAAATGGGATCTGGTTGGATGAATCTTTTTAAAAAAACGATCAATGTAGTAGAATAAATTCTTTCCGAGCAAGGAAAGTTCGTCTACCAAGATGATTTTAAAGCGTGAAAAGTATTCTCGATCGTCCTGCGTCACTTCAAGATGATTAACCAAGATGGGCAAACTAGCAGGTTGATACGGTTTTATCTTGAGTAGGCTGTGAAGAGTAGATCCACAGATGTTGAAAGCTGCAACACTTGTCACTGCTCCGACCAGATAGTCAAAGTCTGGATTGGATGACTTTTCTTCCTCCAACCACTTCAAAATGGCTAGAATGATGGTGCTTTTACCAGTGCCTGAAAAAATGTCCAAAAATATTCTTATTAACCAAAAAGTAATGAGTAAAACAGCAGTAAAGTAATAATACAACCTTGGTTTCCATTTACTAAAAGGCGTAATTGTTTGTCGACACACTCTGGGTACGACAATTTCACGTGATATTTTACTAAATCGAAAACCCGTCTTTGTTCCCCACTTAGATCATCCGGGTTGACATTTCTCACGGGTTTTATTCCTTCGTAATGATACGACTTCCAAATATCGATAATATTTTTTGGAAATGTTATAGATTCACCAGAAGATGTGAAAAGTGTAGAACACATTGTGCCAACCATTTTGTTCAAGATTTACCAGTAGTAAGGTAATGCAACTATCAAACTCTGGGTTCTGAAATTATAAGACGTTCATCACTTCATTTTATACTCAATTAAATACTTACGCTTCAGGAAATACTGAGGATCTTGAAACAACTTTTTTTTTAAAGTCGACAAGTATAAAATAAATTACAATATTAAAACAACGTAAAAAAAGCGAATATCCAGATATGTTGCAGAGAACCGGTTTATTATTACTCAGAAATAACCAGTTTCGTAGTTACATCCTCTTGATCAACTGGCAACACATTGAAATGAAATGTCATGCTGTTGAAATATAATCCTAAATTCAAGGATTCACGGAACAATGTGATATTATAAGACGTTCATCACTTCATTTTATACTCAATTAAATACTTACGCTTCAGGAAACACTGAGGACCTTGAAACAACTTTTTTTTAAAGTTGACAAGTATAAATTAAATTACAATTTTAAAACAACTTAAAAAAAGCGAATATCCAGATATGTTGTAGAGAACCGGTTTATTATTACTCAGAAATAAATAGTTTCATAGTTACACCCTCTTGATCAACTGGCAACACATTGAAATGAAATGCGTTGTTGAAATATAATCCTAAATTCAAGGATTCAGGGAACAAATTTTGTAAGTGGAAGTGGTTTGTACTTGTCAATCATTTACCCAACTGACAACCGGGAAAAACAACCCACGTTTGAAGGTTAACATGTATCATGAATCAATCAGCTTTCTAATGGATATATATAAACAAGTTAAAAACAGTAATCCGCATTAGTTGAGCATGGAGGATAGAATAAAGTCCTTGTATTTTAATGCGCGTGAGGCTGGAGGCTTCAGGGCGCTGAGTGGATTCTTACGTAATCACCCTGAATTCAAGAACTCTAAAGAGGTGCAGAGAATCCTTCAAAAGCATGACTCATATAACAAACATGTGCCTGTACGGTCAAAATTCAAGCGCCGTCGTGTTTTTACGCACAAGATAAACGAAATCTGGGGAAGTGATACAAAGACTTTGCTTAGTAAAAACGGGAAATCGCGCCAGTACGTTTTGGCATGTGTAGATGCTTTTTCCAAGAAAGCGTATACTCGATTAATAAACAAAAAAAATTCAGACACGATCATCGCGAACCTGGATAGTATCTTTAAAGAGTCAAAAGCATACCCTGAAGCATTTTGGACGGATAAAGGGCTCGAATTTGTTAGTAAAAAAGTGCAGGACTTTTTAAAAAGCAAAGGCATCAAACCGTATTACACGTTTAATCAACCACTAAAAAGTGTATACGCTGAACGACTATTTAGAACTCTATGGGCTATACTAGAACGCTACATGGAACATCACAAACCAAGGTCGTTCAAGCAAGCTTTAGCAGACGTTACTCATTCCTACAATATGTCTACGCACACGAGTACAGGCTTCAGTCCCAATCAAGTAAGCAAGGAGAATGAAGCTCAAGTTTTTGACTACATGTATCGACGTGAGATTAACAATCCTCAGCCTATTCCTAAGCCAAAATTTACAGTTAATACATTGGTACGCGCCGTGACAAAACCTTCTACATTTGAAAAAGGATACGTATCCAAATTTAGTGATGTAATCTACAGGATTGTCCAAGTAAAAGAAACAAATCCACCAACATACAAATTGCAACCTTTGCAAGGAAGCCCAATCGAATCGGGTTTCTACGCGGAAGAGCTCAGCCCTATCCGACAATGATTAGTCTGAGAAGGAAACAACCAGATGGATTCTACGTTACACTGCGATCGTCCTGGGGTGCCACCGAATTTATTAATAATGAACCACAAGCGTTTGTAACACAAATTTGCCCAGCAATCGAAATTGATCGTCAGCATACGCAAGTAGGTCTAGTTGAAATAAATTTTACACCAGCTACGCCCGCCCCCCCACAACCTGCAGTAGCTACTGAAGAGACAAACTCAACCGTACCTGTACAACCCGCTTCCAGTGATTCCACAAGATCAGACAGTTCTAGCAGACCAGATGTACCCGTCACGTCCGGGAACACAAAGCGAAAGTTTCCCATGTTCAGCAACCTAAAAGAAACACAGCGACAAGTTTTATCATTTAAGAAAACTGACAATAAAACATACAGAAGATTTCAGCAGACGCTTGTTGACGCTCTACTTGAGCATAACATCGACTTTGCAATCAAGCGGGTGGAAGTAGATCGAATCGAATATGTGCATGTATATTACAATGCGCAAAACAGACTTACCCAGACGGTTCGTCTGTCCCAAGCCTTGGCAGAGTTCCACGGTTTCGATCGAACATGATTT
This sequence comes from Disparrhopalites patrizii, assembly GCA_034698585.1. NCBI lineage: Eukaryota > Metazoa > Arthropoda > Collembola > Symphypleona > Sminthuridae > Disparrhopalites > Disparrhopalites patrizii. The sequence continues at coordinate 11,487 of JAQGBT010002479.1, read as the reverse complement.
CGACATGGCACTTCAACAACGTACAAGCCTTTTGTAGACTGGGAAAGACGATGGGACGAACTGTCCGCTGACGTAGAATTGTCAATTGAAATTATCACAGAATTTATGCAAGAAAATAGTGTTCAATTTGTATTGCCGGAAACGGAGTTTTGCGTGCTTAGAAAAACATCCAGTGCAACAGAGTACTTGCAAAAGTTGGGTTTTTTGTGGAATAAACTGAGCCCGAGCTTGGAAGTAAAAGCGGTCCCAATGGTTGATAATCCTACAATGATCAAGTGTCAATTTACCCTTGGAGGAAGCACATTTGAGCATATCCGAATCAGTGAAAAATTTGCACTCGCTCTTGGATTTGTAAATGACCGACTATTTGTCCCGGGAACATACATATCTGACCGCGAAGTTTCGCAGGAATTATTTGAAGAACTGAACACCGAAGATATGAAAATTGCCGTTACAAACTCAATTCCTAGATACATTAATTTACCAGAGCCTGATTTCTCTGCGCTTACACATCAACCAGAGAGAATGGATCTGCTTAACGAAATTAATCTTTTTCTGGTTATGAACGACATTTATTATGTCTTGGTCCTATCACAAAATAGTCTATCTGCGATACTGCCACCGGGAGGATCTTTGTTGCTACCACCAAAAGTAAATAAATTTTTTGGGTTACCGGCAGCATACAATTTTTCCGAAGACGTCTCTGTTGATTTGGAACCGGAATTGGAATCCATTGAACTACCAGAGGTTATTCCTCGTTCCACGATTGTTGAACGACCAATCGTTGAGGCTGTGACTGACGATGGAACATACGATCAAATACTGGTGCAGACAAACATTGTTGAGGAGTCGTTTTTTGAAAATAGATACCTATCAGTAATGCGCGCAATGCCGGTTCGCCAGGAAACTATAAATACTAGACACATTACGTTTTCGCCAATCACTTATCTCAACGTCATCGTCAGCGAATTATCACACATTAAAATTGCTCTCACCACCGAAACGGGACGTCCAGCCAAATTAGCCAACGATTCCGTCACCCCTATTGTTCTTCATTTTCGACCAAAACCATTTGTTGAACAAAAAAGAATGAGGATCGAACCCAATCAAGAGGGATACGGCTTCATTGTTCCAAATCCTCCAGTTCTTGTGCCCTTTGCCACCAGTGGTGGTGGAGCTGGAGGAAAGTGTAAAGCGGGTGCCGTTGTAAGACGTCGTACTACTCGCAAAACACGTGTCGTGACCGCGCCAAAGCGAATTGAACGTCGCCGCAAGAAGAATACACCAACAAGATCCACTGCCTATAAAAAGAAACGGACCACGCGAAACCCTTCAATACGTTCGCAAAGACGTAAAGGAGGAAGACGTTGATCAACATGGCTGCAATGGATTGCTCCCCGTCGCCGCTTTCAGTGGTTGAAGGAAGTTCAAAATTTTTACGACCCGAACTTGACTTGTTTCAAATTGCCGCTAGTGATGTCGGTGTGCTGTCGACATCATACCTTCAAATTTACAATTCGGGTAATCTGCAAGACAAATCACAGCCAATTGAATTTAATGTTGGCAATCTTGCAGAGTACTTGGACCTGAAACATTCTTACCTACAAATTAAATGTAAAATCCAATTATCGGACGGTACCGACTTGGGTCCGCAGGACTTTTGCGTGCCCTCCAACCTATTTTTCTCTATGATGTTTAGCAATGCAGAACTCTGGCTCAACAATACTTTGGTCGAAGAGACCAATGGTCTACATCATATCAAATCAAATTTGATGAATATGCTCACCACAAATCAAGAGGAAAAAGTAACTACAATGCGAAGTAAGTTGTATTACCCAGATTCGCAACAGGATGTGTACTCGGTGAACAACACGGGCTTTAAGGATCGTTGGGAAATTTGTAAGGATTCCAAGGTTTTTGAAATGTTGGGATCGTTGGACCTGGACCTCGCACGCCAATCGCGGTATTTGCCTGCAGGAACAAATTTGTAACTTATATTGCGAAGATCCGAGAATCAATTTGCTTTATGTTCTTCGCTAGCGGCACCCCCCTCAAAACCTACTCTTACCTCAAATGGCTTTACCTTTTTGATTTCCGAATGCACGTTATACCTGCGCCGTGTTGAAGTGCACCCAGAAATTTCACGTTTACATTTGTCGATGTTGAACAAAAACGAACGTTTTCGCTTTCCGGTGAAACGATCCAACCTGCGCAGTTTTATGTTAAATTCTGGGACGAGAAGTTTCACTCAAGACTCCATTTTTACAACGCACCTACCACAACATGTCGTCATTGCATTTCTACCATCGAAGGCACTACACGGAGCTTACAATCTCTCCGCCACAAATTTTCGCCATTTTCAAATATCAAATATTACACTGAGCGTCAGTGGCAACCCTTATCTGCAACGAACCTTTCAATTTTTGGATACTCAGGATTTACTCCAGAGTTTCCACGCACTTCATCAAATTACGGGGCACTAAAACACTGGATTAACCTTTTCCGAATAGAAAGAAGGTATTATTTGCAACAATTATTTACCAAAACATTTTCAATTTTGTTGAAACATGAAAAATTAATTGTTGTTAATTATACAGGAAACAATTTGTTTGCATTTGAGCTTGTCCCCACAAACGCGAGTGGACTAAGCGCAAGCAGGACGGGATCAGTATCATTGGCCTTGAAATTCAGAGAACCCTTACCCCAAAACGTCCAGTGCATCTGTTTGGATGTTTCACAAGCTGTTATTGAAATAGATAGAAATAACAGTGTTTCAGTCGTCCCAGGATGAAGGCTTCTGAAATCGAGCATGCCATGGTACACTTGTTTGAACTTGATCTACAGGTAAACAAGGTCCAGTGGAAGGTGATTTCCAGCGATGAGCACCCCAGGACGAGCCAGATTTCTATTTTGTCATACAAAATACTGCCCCAAGAGATGCCAAAGGTCTACACTGGCTTGGATACGTTTGCAGAAAAAATACTTACTCTGTTGAATTATTTGATAGTCGCGGTTTCCAACCACAGCTGTACACCCACATTCAAATTCCATTTGGAATTCCTCCATACTACCGAGATTGCAACACTGTTCAACCAATGCAAAGTCTCAACTGTGCCCTTTATGTTCTTTTTTATCTATATCATCGTCGGCTAGGATTTTCCGTTGATAATATATATAAATTACTAAATGTTTATAATGTTGAACGGATTGTAAAGCAGTTTTACTCCAACATTCCAATGATGAATGATTATTATCCTAAAAAATAATTGGACAACAACACATTAAAATATTAATCCAAATCCAATATTTATTTTTCCATTATTCAATCATTATTCATTGTTCCCAAGAAATGCGCTCTGCATCTTCACTTTCTGCATTTGAGCATACTCAAACATATTTTCAAAATATGTGCAAAATGGCTCAATTTCAGACACCTTTAGCTGAAATTGACTACCGCGCCAATTTGGCCATTTGTCCGGACTTTTGTTCGGACGCAAAAAATTAAACACCCACAAATGATACGGAACAATTAGTCTAAGCCTGACCTTTACATTGTCGCTCACAAACGCGTAATTCTTTCGACCGTCTACATCATAAAAGCTCGGATGCTTGTTGGACAAAATGGCTGCCTGTCGATCACCTTCAAAACATGCCAGTAAATCTGATTTGCTTCTACAAGCATCTTTCAATTCTTCGCAAATTATGCGGAGCCATTGAGACAGCATCTTGGCTTCATGAACAGTAATCGAAATTGCACGCATATACATTTTGTTATACTTTTTCGCCACATACATGAAATGAGTTTCTAATTTAGGATAATAACTCATTTTACAGTACATTTCTCCAATCCGAATAACGTCCGGTGTTTTGAAAAATTGCGGGTCACTTGGCGTAATTGCAGCGTCTTCAGCTTCCTCCTCACTTGAACCATCATGCTCGATACCTTGGTCGACCGGTGATGCGGGGGGGCTTTTAAACCGTAGTTTCCTTGGCGTCTTGTCGTTTCCCAATTCCATGTCAACCACTTTCCGGGATTTCGTCGGTAGGCGTTGCTTTTTCTCCACGTCCTCACCAAGGTCGACCACGATTTTGCGAGACTTCCTTGCGGGCAAAGTTGGCTCCAAATCTTCGTCATCATCGGACTCCGTCAACGTCTTGCTTAGATCAATATCCTTCACGTATTTTCGTTGTTGGTCCATCATTGAAAGTTCAGATTTTCCAACCTTACTTTCAACAATTTTTTCTGCGGGCACAAAAAGTTACAAAAAATTATTAATTGACCAGATCCACTAAATTCTAACGATGTTTCATGAGAATCGAAAAATACTTTCAGTAAAAACCAACTAGAAAAAAGAACAAATGTTTACACTTACTGCTTTTCAAAGAACTCATTTTCGGGATGTGGACTCGAGTAGTGCAGATAGAAACACTGATACAGAATAAGATTTTTCCGCCGCTTTTTAAGGAAATTTCATCGCAATTAGCGAAGCGATTATTCAGTAAACAAAAAAAACCAGTTTATCTGATTTTTTATATGCACCGACTAAAAAGGACAACCAGAATGTATACATGAACTATTTAAAAAGCGAATAATAAAAAAAACCAGTTATTCCAGCATAATGTAAGCATGCCTGTGGGGAAACCTTGATGATTTAAACATCGTGTTAAGAAACAAGTGTATACAAAAAACATTAAGGCATCAACTATTTTTTATTATGTAACATAACATTCAACCTTAGATTCACAAATTTGCATTGACATCCTTCCATTCCTTAATAAATACAATAAGTTGTTTACATTGACCAGCAGTTTGTTTTGAAGGAAATAATTGTGCCATAACATGATTACAAATAAAGTGTTTGCAACTTAACCACCTCGTGAACCAGAACAAAATCATTAAATAAACATGTATGCAAATAATGGAGCAAACAAAAATAATTAAAGTTAAAAAAGCAAAAATTACAAAAAAGTTGTTTTTCCTTGAGAAATTTTATTTTAAATATGTTTTACTTAATTCCAAATAACAGTTATGCAATAGAGAACATTTTTCTACGAATGTAGGTTGCACCTATAAAGCAACAACGTGTGAAATATAGAAATGACAAACAATTTTTTTTGCCAAACTATGATTATGTATTATCCCTGTTGTAACGTAAATTATGGATGCTCCGGGGTCACCATTTGAGACACAAGTATAAGGTGACCAGGGCTACAATACCACGCAAACAGAATCTGAAAATACTCAAAACTATAGGTTTTAGTAAAAATTTGTATTTTCTCGCCGCTAGATGGCAGGGTTCCTAAAAATTCTTTCTCATACTTCCATGCATGTCAGAAAAAAAGTATTCGGGCAGAAAGTTGACCCTTTTGATATTTGAGGGAAACGAAGGTCGATACAGACCTTTGGTCAACGTCGTAAGAAAATATAAGCAAAAAGAAAATGTTATCATGTTCAGTTTTGATGTCCATCTACGGTCATGTTATATGAAGGATGATTAACTATTTAACCATTTAAATAGATGGATTATGATGCAATTAAATCATGAAGCCTAAAAAAGCGGACAGACGACAATTCAAAAAAATGGAACTTTATTTCATTAACATTTACGTAAAACATTACATAGAAAATTGTTGATTATTATGAATTATTATTATATATATTATTATTATATTTTTATTATTATATATTATTATATACATTATATAATATATTTTTATAATTTTATAAACCACGGTAGCAATCCAGATCTTTGTTGCTATTCTCAGCCTTATATATAGGCATTGAGGAATTATAAATTCGACCATTTCTGGCTTGAAAAAGTTCTTGCCTTGGAGCATAAGGCAACCTGAAGTGTACTTGCTTAATTGTACGCTGCTAAGCAGCTTCGAAGTGTACAAAATGTCGCGATAATCCATAATGGAATGATATTCACTGCAGCTCTTCTCTCCATTTTTATACTTGGAGCATACATGATTTCAAATGTTTTCAGTAGGTTTGCTTCTGGCGAATCCAATACACACTTATTTTCGACAAAATTTCAGTTTTACTTTCAACAACAAAAAAATTATTGCAACAGGAGAATAAAAAACCGTTTACTTCCATTAAAAGAAGTTTTTTTACAATCATTTATTCAACAAGCTTATTAGGTGTAATATAAAACACAATTATTCCACACTCCCACTTGTCGACTTGTTATTTTTTGTAAAAGTTAAATGATGAGTGTTGACCCCAATTATTCACCCGTGCTAATGTGCTTCAAGCACATTTGTAATTATGGGAGCAAAAACATATTCATCTGTGTACGTTGATGAAATTGTTGTTGTATTAGAGAAGAAGAACAACTTTTTTTTGTTTGGGGTCACAAAAGTGAAATGAGTAATCATTATTCATGAATGTGTTTGTCTACCAACGATTATGTCATTCCTTGTTTTTTTTCTAGGACAGAAAAATATTAGTTTTTTTCCATATATACACTAAGCAACTTGTCCTTTTTTTGTGCCAAATCTGCAAAATGTTTGTTTGTTTGTGTTTGTAAACACCACACCTATGTAATTATGGGATCAAAAACATATTCATGCGTGTACGTTGATGCAATTGTTGTTGTATTAGAGAAGAAGAACAACTTTTTTTTTGTTTGGGGCCACAAAAGTGAAATGAGTAATCATTATGCATGAATGTGTTCGTCTGACAACGATTACGTCATTCCTTGTTTTTTTAGGACGAATCGAGGTCACTGCTTGACCCACACCTCCTGCCTTACCTTGTACGAACCACTCTCACACTTTTTTTTTGTGCTTCTGGCTGATCAACCAGAAACTGCGTACGTATGTCTAGGGGGTCGGCGGGAACAGCAATGCGTGCGTACATATGTCTAGGGGGTCGGCTGGACAGATGTACATGCCAATTATCCAGGGACAGGGGGGTAACGGGTGGAAAAGTGCCCATTCTGAGCACATTTTATAACTACTTGCCTTGTTTAAGAAAATTTTGAATATGGCAAAATATGATTTTTTTAAATATATTTTTTTTCTCAATTACCTTTTTTTTAAATATCCCTCGTTGTATCGATGGTAAATCTAAATCTAGCTCCAGAATTATATTAGAAAAACCACGGAGTAGCAAATAAATAGACTAGCATTGATTTTTCTTCCTCCCATAAAAGTTGCGTTGAATCTCCAGGAAAAAATAAATCCGCACATGTCTCGGCTTTTCTCTCTTACATCTTGATTCTTGTGCATCATTTTTATTCGGTCCAATAAAAAAAATATGTTTGAGGGCGACTGTTGTTATTTTCACAGCATGCCTCCTCTTTATGCGTGTGTGTACACTCATACATGTATCTTTTTTAGGATTTACTTTCTCTCCTTCGCACTTTCCCTTTTTTTTTATTTCTAAGTTCTTCCCAAGAAAAAAATGGTGTCCAAGCCCAGAATAGCAACCATATGTTCCTGGCTTAAGTCTAGCTAAACATATTCCTACAACATAGAGTGACTATGTACCTCTCATGTTTTTTAATGCTCCAGCCCCTCACAAGACTTTCCAAGTCACACCAAACAGATACAAAAAGTGGGGAAATATCTCTGAAAAATATAAATGCGGGGAGATGATAATAAAATACAAATAACCACGCTAGTAACGAGGATCTCCTTGTTGGTAAACATTCAAAGGCTCTTTTGATCTCCAACCATTTCTTTGGACTTCTCCCATTTTTTGTTGGGTGATTGACATGTCGACTACCGTGTGAACATTGCATTGTTGCCCTTATTAAGGATATGGAGGGACATATGAATGGCTCATTACACACCTTTCATTGTAGCTAAGGCGGGGAGGCGGGGAAAAGCTGATGAATCACTACTAATTATTTCCACTTGATTACTGGCCATTGAAAGGGAAAACCATTTGTCAAATATCCGGACTTTCTTTTGTCAAATATTTTTTTTTTTATTCAGCATAATTTTTTTTTTGTCAATTGTATTTTTTGAGTATCTTTCTTTTCTTTTGTCAGTATCAATTTTTTCATTTGTCAAATATAGATTTTTACATTTGCCAGTCATTGACATTTCCTCTCCTTTATTGCCCCTGCCTTTTATTTATTCAAGTGCTTAAGGTATATTCCGACCCACTACATATCATCATAATGCCAAAAGTTATAAGAACAAACAATAAATCTGATAAATGCGCTGAGCTTAAAGGCAAGCTAATCATGTGATTTTCCAAGGATTAAAGCTTCCGTTGTACGTTGCTGAATTGCTTGTGGAATTAGGAAGTGTTGTAGTTGGTCAGAAAGTGTTTTTACATGGTAATTTTGCTGAACAAAAATTAATTTGAAGTTAGGCCTACTTTGAAAAATGCGCCAGTGAAGGGAAATTGCTTAACGCCAAGGATTTCTGGATAAAGCAAAATATTTTGTAGGTTGGCTCTGAACTATTTTATCTGACTAATTAAGCAGTTTATCTACATAATTAAATAATTATACGATTATCAGTTTGAGGAAAGTAGAATTTTCTTGAATTTTCTTGAAGGTCACATCACGGCAGACAGAAAGAAATGAGTAGGCCAGAATTTCCCCGCCGCAAAACACGGGCAAAAGAAGACAATAGATTACGGCCAAAACATAAAAGCCTTGTGAGTCATAAACGTTGTCCCGTTTGTTGTTGTAACAAGTGGAATTTTTTCCCCGGGAAGATTTTGTTGCCCTCATAAAACATTTTTTTATGGGAGTCACAAGGTCTTTTTGCTGCCCCAATTTTTTTACAAGCAAGCCCGTATGTTCTTAATTCTGTTAGAATAATTTATACCCCAAAAAAATACTCCAAAAAATGGGGGGAAATTTAAAGGAGGCCACCACGAAATGGAACATTTTCCCTTTGGTGGGTAATATCGGACAAAATGTGTATTTTCATGCTCAAAAATGCTCTCATTCTTCCTTACAAAAATAGGTTGTAAGATGAGACGGAAAAAGTCTAAAAATGCAAAGCTTGTGAAGAATTTCCAAATTGTGTCTCCCAAAAATGCGTTCTTGTCTCTAAAGGAACACATTCGGGGTGTTTATTTGCCTTCTAAAAATCTTTTTTCCCCTCTTTTTTCTTACAGAAAATCCTCTGAGTTGCGAGTGTGACAGCAAAGAATTTCGGGATTGGCTTCAACTTCATCCGAAGATATTCGTTGCTTCGACAACTTCTGGAGGAGGAGGAGGAGTAGGAGGAGGTATTGGAGGAGGAGGCGGAGGAGGCGGAGGAGCTTCAACGCCCGTAAATGGAGAGCCCAACTTTATTTGCGACAGACCTGATGCCCTCAAAGGAAGATCCATGATGGAATCCGATCTCCCGGCTCTATGCACGTCACCAGCCATTGTTAAACTTGCCATTCAAGTAAGCATAAGTTTGTTTCTTAGATTTTTTATGCCCCTGTCTATGCCGTTCCTTTTTCTCTTTATGCCCATTATATCAAAGGGAGTCACAAAGGGTCACATGTTTACTCTCTAGACCCTTTTTTTTTCAATTGTCCCGCCCATTTTGACCCGGAATTATCACCAAAGTGGCATATTTTGAACATGTTCAAAATTTCTTATTTGTGTTTCTATCTATCATATTCAAATGTCTTAGTTTCTTAGTGTCTCATGGACTCATGCCGTTTTGTGACCAGCTTAAATATAAGTGGATATAGTCAGGGATGTGAGTAACAGTATGGGCGGCACCCTAAAATATTGATAGCTTCTATTTTATTACATTTCCTGCCCTACAAGTTACGGCCTACACCACGTAAAAAAGGATGACAAAAGCATTTACAATCATAGGAAGAATCGTACAAAACAAATATCAAATACAAAGGGAAAGAAGTAAAAAAAAAACTTGATCTTCTCCTTCCATTCCTATGACATCACTTTGTTGGGTACAAATGATCCAGTTGAGAGCATGAGCTTCTCGAATTGGTACACATATTAGTAAGGTACATATCGTCTTTAAGAATCATATGCAACCATTTCCACTGAGCTGTAATTCACGAAGTGATAATCTCCATTCCGCCTCTGCGCATAAAGTAATCAAGTCCATTTCAAATCAAATAGATGCCCTTGGACCCTGGACGATCCAACGCGCTTATATGTATACATTCCTTTTAGCTAATTTTCCGTCCGATCGTACCTTTCATTTTTTTCAACTACTAAATCCAACCAAATTTTCGAGCCAAACGTGTATCGAGAAGCAGCAATTTAACCATGAAAATTAATTTGTATAATTTGCAATGGGGATCGGACTGAAGCCTGCGCTATTCTACACAGTATACGCGACTGTAATGGTAAAAAAAATTGAACAAATTAATTTAGACAGAGAGACAGAGAGACAGAGAGACAGAGATACAGAGAGACAGAGAGGCAAAGAGACAGAGAGACAGAAAAGAGAGAGAAAAAAAAGAGAGACAGTGAGAGAGAAAAGAGAGAGAAGAGAGAGACAAAAAGAGAAGGCATTGTCGATTCTGTCGCCTTCATCAACACTAACGAGCATTGGCCATTACACAAGACTTGGCTTCAGCAAATGGTCCTTTCATCCTTCTCTCTCTCTCTCTGTCTCTCTCTCTCTCTGTCTGTTTCTCTATCTCTCTTCCTCTCTTTTATCTCGAGAAAAGCGCGTAAGTGTACACTATTTGTAGCGTCATAATGACACTGGGCATCCTGCTGTTCCTCAAAACTCCTGGACTCGATCCTTTTGAGAGGACCAGAGAGCTTTGGCGAAGATACTGAGGACAATAGAAGGCCCAGGACGGCCTTTGAGGAGCAATAGAATGTTCCACACACGAGGGATAATTGTATGTAATAGTGTCGTATTGATTTTTCCTCCCTTTTTCCCGCCCACAACAAAGAGCCTCTGTTTTGGTTATCACGTGTAAACATGCATTCGGGTGTGTTCCCTGGACTTTTGTCTGGGATGGTCCATCCTTCTCCTCTGCCTTCATGCACACGTATCAATTTCATGAGGATCTCATCCAGGATTTCCCCGCCATTCCCATTACGTTTCTGCTCCCTTCCTTGTAGTTAGTCAAGTGCAAATTATTGTTATTACAACTCCCGGCTCTCCTCATGCGTTCGGAGGCGATGCCGGAGGTGGGGGCTGGATGGGGACAAGGCCGTTCTCACACATGAGGACTTTTGGAGGTGTTACGGGAGAAAATTCGGATTAGCAGTGTGTATGAGAAATATATTTAGAGCAGACAAAGGAGAAAGCAAAACTGAAAGTGAAAGTAGGCCAGAGAATGCGAGATTTAGAAGGGAGTTCGTTGTGGGAAATATCTTTAAAATACGATAGGAACAAGGAACTCAGAACAAAAGAAAAGAAAAATCTTTTGTGCACGTGAAAGCAAGCTAATTAAAAAAGAAATACAGTCGAAGAGAAAATCGAAGAGAAAATCAAAGGAAAAATCGAAGAGAAAATCAAAGGAAAAATCGAAGAGAAAATCAAAGGAAAAATCGAAGAGAAAATCAAAGGAAAAAT
>JAQGBT010002478.1:0-23869 GCA_034698585.1 Disparrhopalites patrizii | reverse complement strand
TTTAAAAAATAAAGCAGATAATTTAAAAAATAAAGCAGATAATTTAAAAAATAAAGCAGATAATTTAAAAAATAAAGCAGATAATTTAAAAAATAAAGTATAAAACATACAGAAAAGATACACGGAGAAATTAGAGAAAATAAATAAAAAGCAGACAAATTAAATAGAGTGCGCGGCCAAATTAAAGAGAAAGCAGAGGGCATAAAGAGAGAAAGCAGACAAAACAAAGCGAGAATGCAGATTAAGTAATAAATAGAGAATGTACAGCAAATAAAGGGAGAAAGTAAAGAAAATAAAGAGATGATGTAAAAAAGGAAAGGGAGAAAGTAAAGAAAATAAAGAGATGATGTAAAAAAGGAAAGGGAAAAAGCAGAGGAAATATGAAGATAATGCGCAGGAAAAAAGGGAGATAGCAGAGAAAATAACGAAAGCAAAGAAGATAAAGAAAGAATGCAAAGAAAATAAGGAAATAAAGCAGAGAAAAGAATTAAAGAAAGCAGAGAAAGTAAAAATATAGGAGATATTGCAGGGGCAAAATTAAAAGAGAACACTCTTAAAAGAAAAACATGGGAAAGATAAACGAAGGCAAAAAAGAGGACAAACAAACAAGTAAGCCAAATCAACTGTAGAAGAAGAGCGTTAAAAAAAGGAAACCGAAATATTTGGGTGTGTTTGCATGTAAGTGTGAATAAGAAGACACGACAGAAGCATCAAATAATCATCGAATGCTTTCACTATTAGAATTGTGCTGTGAGGCGCGTCACCCCAACCCAGAAAATCTGGTGAGGTGAATCATTAGTTTTGACAGATTCATCCCACGCAAAAGAGGGAAGAGGAATTTGTCCATAATTTACTTTCTCCTCCAGTTAAACACAATTGCTTAGAGACGGACACAGTGTTTTCGACGTGAAGATAGTCATTAAAAAGTTTTTTCTAACCATAAAACGCCCGGAAAAATGAGCACATAAAGTCCTCTTGACACGTGCTTTTATGTGGAAAACAATTCAATTACTCACTTGATGAAATATTTGTCTGACAAATACTCGTGTCTGACAAAACCTTGTTTTTTCTTCGTTTTTTTAACTCAAGGCTGAACACGAAGATTTTCCTTCAAAAAATATCACAGGAGAATGTGACAGGTGTTTTTTATGGCTATGCAAGCACATGATTGGCTTAGACCCAGCGGGGTGCTTGTGGGTGGTTGATTTGGACAACAATTCCCACAATATGCTCTTATTCCAATGTTATCCATCTTCAAAAACATTTTCGCGCCTGTAGATTTAAATTGCTTTCTCTTCATTTGCAATTAAATTTAATTGTTTGTATAATTCAAATGCCGCTCATATTTTCCCCTTAATTTCCATTTGTAAATACTTTCCACAGCTTCACATGATATTGATACCCCGCCATTCATAAATTTCCTGTAACTCCAAAATAAAAACCATTAGTTTGAAGCCAAAATAAAATAAATTCTGGAGCTATTGAAATGGCAGGTAAACTGGAGATTTTAACGTAAGATTTGTTATGTTATTTATTTCCAGGTTTGCGGGATGCTGTGTTCCCTGGAGAATTACTACTGGCGCTACACCTCCGCCTCCGAGCTTGTGAATATGATCTTGGCGTTCGTGGAGACGCGGGCATATCAGGTGGGACAACTGAAACATTGGATAACATTAAGCGACAGTTGGATGCAATTTAAGGCAAACAGATTTTAAGAAATCTGGCTTTTGTGACAAAAAATTGGCTTCTAATATGATGACGTAGTATCATTGTTGGGTGAAATTTATTTGTTTTTTATTTAATAATATTAGCTAACTAATTTTTAAAAAATTGATGTGATTGAGCAGCTCTTTGACTGCCCGGATTTCCTGAGCCTCTCCGAGTCCATGGTTCAGATGGTGATGAGTCGGAATTTGGAGGTGGCGGAGATTCGCAAATTTGAGGCGATGCTCGCCTGGGCCCGTCACAAGATCCGAAGCCGTCCGACGCCGTCAAAGATTGATGCCAAAATCGAGTTCAAGTGCACCATGGAGCGCTTGGCGAGGGATCTCAAGCTATATCGCATCTCCCCACAGGATCTCATCAAGGTTTCACGCGTCTTGCTCTCAAAAAATCCATTAAAAACATCTAAAATACATTAATTAATTGGCATTTATTTATTTTTTAGTTTATTTTTCAGATTATTTTTCAGTTTATTTTTTAGTTTGTTTTTCAGTTTATTTTTCAGTTTATTTTTTAGTTTATTTTTCATTTTATTTTTTAGCTTAGTTTTTAGGTTATTTTTTAGGTTATTTTTTAGGTTATTTTTTAGGTTATTTTTTAGTTTATTTTTAGGTTATTTTTTAGGTTATTTTATAGGTTATTTTTTAGGTTATTTTTTAGGTTATTTTTTAGTTTATTTGTTAGGTTATTTTTTAGTTTATTTTTCAGCTTATTTTTTAGATTATTTTTGAGTTTATTTTTCAGTTTTTTTTTTAGTTAATGTTTAGTTTATTTTTTAATTTTTGTTTATAACCTCTCTCGGGCGCCATTTAAAAACGGGAGTTATTTGATTAATATTTATTGTATCTTTGTTTTTAGATTGTGCTGCCCAGCAAAGCCATCAAGAACGAGAGGATCCTGGAGACGCTGATGTTCCAGGCAAACTCGGGGATGTACCGGATCCAAGATTCCTATTTGGAGGCCTGTCAACAGCGGCTTCAGAAACAGGATTCACGCTTCTCCGAGTCCTTCGACTATGGATTATAACAAATACCGTATATCCTCACCATATACACATTTCCGTTTTTGTTCCTAATTTTTTTACTCTGGTCATATTCCCGGAAGTTCACGAACATTCAGAAATATTCAGAAATATTCCCTGGAATATTCAGAAGTGGGAAAAGGGTTAATTCTGCCCTTTGGGTGCCTTTTTCCTCCCTTATAAAAAGTATTTTTGGAGGGTTACTCTATACCTTACATACTCACCCTAGTACACTCATCCCGGTGTGAATCTCATCATGTATACGTGTACATGTGTATACATATAATAGGTATATCTCCCAGCATTACATCCCCAGACAATACCAATGACGTCATACTGATTGTCCTAGAACGTGTTGGAAAATCCAGCATGTCACTGAAACAATGTTTAAGTTAAATAATTAATTTTTGTTTGTTTTAGATAAATTCACGAGTGTTACCTTCAAAATTTCTGGTTACCTGTAAATTATTAAATATTAAAGAAGGTCACATTTGATTTTTTGGGGAGGATTGGGATTCCCTTGGGGAATCGTATTTTCTGTGGTGTGAGAGAAATAATGGAATACTATTTAAAAATTCCACAAAAAAAAAGTTATTATTAATGGAAAAGAAATATACATCAAAGGCTGTTTTGTCTGATGATTCCCCCTGGTAAAAGTTGAACCTGGCACTGTGTCTAATGCGCTCGTACATTTTACTATAGCGTCTGGATTTGGACAGGGTCATGTTCTGTAATTTAGTAGACAAATCCCTGTAATTATGTATAGGGAAATAAATAATAAATTCTCTGTAGATATTCATGTATAGATTCGTAAAATGTCCCCCGAAAAAATCTCTCAAAAAACCACTATTCGGATGAAACTAAAAATTCACAATAAATAATCTGTCTGATTATGACCAAAACAATTCAAGGAAGGGGAAAATCGTGAAATAATTTTAAAATACAAAAACAATCTCGTACTAAATGTACAGGTGCATGTTTTACTACGTAATAACTGCAACATAGCTAAAAAAATCAGAAAATTGCCAAAATCCCCCAAAAAACACATTCAGGATGGGACAAATCAAAAAAAGAAGGAAATAGATGTAATTATGGCAATTAAAAGAAATATAAACCAATTACGTCTGCAATGAAGATAATCATTTTTATCTACGCGTTTTTTGCTTATCTGTGTCTCCGTGTGCTAAAAAATCATCATGACACCAGAAATGTTTACAAACAAAACTAATAAAATTTAATCTAAATAATGTAAGGAGGAGAGCGAGAGGGTGCAATCACAAGGGCAAAATGAGCTGTAAATGTTTCGAAATTAAAAATTAATGGCTATGGAGAGGGAAGAATTTCTACAAATAAACACAAGCACAAATATCAGTTAATTTAGCATGTTCTCGTTTAAAAATGTCAAACCTTTTGGTGTGAATTTCCTCTATTTAATTATGAAAATGCATTGAATGTACGCGAATTCGAGGCTACATAAATGCCCCAATCATGTCATTTATGGAATCAGTATGAAAGTTTTTGTCGGGTTTGAAAATTAGTACTATCAAAAAATAATTAAAAAACTATTAATTGGAAATAAAGGCTTACTTTAAAAAAACAGAACTTATTTAAGAATCAAAATGTGTGGCAACAAAGCATCTTGAACAAGATTAATATGTCAACGTAATTTAGTTAAAAAGTTTTCGTACATGTAACAGAGAAGAAAGTGCGAGACAGAAAATTACAAAAAGAGCTACAATGCGGTCATAATAAACATTATCATCTCTCTTTAATTAATAAATAATTCCAATATTAATTTCTACGTGTGTTTAAATCTCATTGTTGTATTTTGATTGTTGTTACTTGTTGGATTTACAAGCAAATTGCAAGGCAAATTGCATCAAAAATACACGTTTAAAAATATTAGAATGATACTAAAATGTGTGTAATAAAAATATGAATAAGCACGTTGTATGTGTTCCGTACGAAAAGCGTACCTGTCTGTGTTAATAGGATAAAAAAACAAAAAAAATGTAATGAATAATATAAAGAAAAAAAATTAAATAAATAAATAAAATAATGAAAAGAATTAACAAAAATAAAGGGGTTGCCTGTGGCCAGACTCAAGAATAAAAAAAACTAATAAATGTCGGTGTGCCGAACCAAAATGGGAAAGAATTTATTTATTGAACAAAGATAATGACTAGTTTATCATTAACAAAAGTAGATAATATCCAGAAAAAATATGAAGCTTTAACAAAAATATGAAACTGTTTTCGAGGATGCAATTGAAGAAATAATTCTTAATGATTTGGAGTTCAGATGGGAATCATTTAAAAAATTAATGGCTATTTAAACGATAGCGATTTCTTTTTTTTTTTTACTTTTTTTTAATTATGAAAGGACGACCAGTTAGCAAATTATGGTTGAACTTATTGTTGTGAGACAAAAATGAACAAGGTATTTCAAAAAAATATTTAATATGTAGATTGGATTTAAAAAAATATTTATGAGGGGCATTTTTGATAAACTTTTATTAAACAGAAAAAAAAACAAATCGTTTGTACTTCGACCACAGAGATTCAATATTTAAAAAAACAGTTAATAATAAATGAACAAAATAATGATTATTAATATGAGTCTGGTCCTCTGGAGTCTGATTCGCAGTTTAAATCATGTACATACATGATTGAATAATTTGCTAATAATTAATTATTGGTCATTAAATAAATTTAATTAGCTGACTATATCTATACCTAAAAACCTGAATTTAAACCGTTTGACTTTTATTCATTTAATCCGTTTTTTGGGTTGATTATTTGCTAACATTTCCTGGAATGTTGAATTCTCTCATTTCTGTCTTAATTATTTTATTTAATTACGAATTATGTATTAAATTGGCGGATAACCAAATCAAAGCTACAAACTGCTGATTTTGCATTAAATGCAATAAGAATAAGCTTTAAGGTCAAAAATATTTTTTAAATACTTTAGTTAGTCATCGTTACAGTGACTTTCTCCGTTTAAATCTCTTAAATACTTTCATCGTACAAGCGTTATAGTCGTTGTAGACTAATAGCAAACCACACATTAAAAATGTTACTAGTTTCATTGTGAAACTGGAAGATTTTTTGGAATTATACGACTACTTGCTGTGTGGAAATGTGGCGAATAATTCCAAGGTAATACTCGTATCTTAAATGTCCTTATAGATGTGGGAAATTATTTTTTGGATGTTACCAATGGGATTTTGACGGGAAAAATCGTGATTTGCTACGAACAATGTAAAAGCAGTCAAAATGACTGGGGAAAGTGCTGGGAAATGTTTAAAAAAAACAATATGTAAAGGAATTCCTTTAGAGATTATTACAAATTTATTTTCCTGTGAACATTTCTGTAGGTATAGTTAATACAGTGTATAGGTATAGCATGCGTATTTATTGTATTAAATAGTTTGTCCCAAATTGAAAATGAAAGTATATTCATGTGTGGTTAAATATTAAGTGGATTCACGGCCAAACTGGTCCTGACTTGAATTGTGGCCAAAAAAAGGAGCTGTAATAGCTACCAATCATAAGATTTTATAAAAGTCAAATCAAAAGCGTTTGTGCATTTATTCCATGTCACTAGAATCTAGCAGTGTTCTGCAAATTAATTGTGATGTCAGCTATACACATAAGGAATAGTAATTAGCTATATACATATACAACATCGGTGATTTGCTTCGGAAAATGGGGGAATTCATACAATCGTAATTTGATTGGGTTCAAACTGTATTCAAAGGCAATTGTTACCGAATTCAGTTTTATAATTCACGAAAATCCTTTTTATTTTGAAACTTTCCCAAAAATCTATTTTAAAGTTCGTATCAAATTGCATTAACTTATTTTCAACGGTACAATTTTTTAATAATCTTTAATATATAGTTATTCTTAATCCGAAGACATTTCCCCCCATTAAGCTTCCGACAGACAATCACCGTTGAATCCAGCCGAAATGAAGATTTTACACGAAAAGGAATTATTGTGTAATAAATATTTATTCAAAAACAATTGTACCAAATTGTATAGAGTTGTATTTAGGTTGGACAAGTTTGGAAAGCAATTGATTGAGATCATCAAATTGTTTTATTATTCACAGGAATTAAATTCTATATAGAATAAAAATAATTCCTACACGGAAAATAAGCAAATCCTTTCCTCCCAAAGAAAGTAATTAAGGTACATGTATAGTTATGTATGTACTTATATTCATAAACAAAAAAAACAAATGGTTTCTTACATAAAAGTGCTTGTCATATGGAACAGAAAATTATTATTGTATCAATGTTTACTAATAAAAACTACAAAGTAACCTGGGAAGGTGATGGTTATTGAAGAAAATGATGGATTAGCTAACAAAGAGAAGCTAACAAATAACAGCTAACAAATAAGATTAAAAATGTAATGTATGTATACCAAGATGTAATTTATAAGGAGATTGTTTGTGGGCAGGGTAAACAGAAAACCCAAAAAACTGACATATTGCAGATTTATAAAATGTATATAAATAGCATTTTAAACAGTATAAGAATGAGCATTTTGACGCTTACACATTTTTTTCGACCAACTGCATTTCTTCCTAATTGTGCTTTGAAATAACTTGCTATATCTTTGGTTCTAATTCCAAAGATAATTTTATGCGCATATTATTATGTGTGTACAAAATAGATTTACATTACGTCATGTATACAATGGGGAAAATTATGGACATGTTTCCACATAAAAAAAACAATTTTTAACCTGATTTATAGAATTCCTATTCTGATTAAGAATAGAATTACTATTAATACCCTGGCATAGTTTTTATTTAGTTTTAAACAAAAAAACAGCATTAATTCAAAAATTTTGAAGCAGCTAAATGTATAGGAATCCCAAACAAATTATGATAATACAAAAATAACAAAGTGATTGGGGACATGCGTGGAAAGTTTAAACCATGTACATAAAAAAAATCACAGCAACAATAACGATTTTATAAGTTAAAATTTAAAATTGTATTAAATGTATAATAATAAGTACATGAAAAATATTTCTGCTAAAAACAAGTGTGCGTGTCAAAATAAAAGGGTGGAATGATATTAATAAAAATATAACTTGTCCAAATTTTGGGTCTCTCAATCATTCTCGATTTACTGGGATGCATTTTCATAAAGAAAGGAGTTCATATCACATGTTTTTATCTAGTTAATCATAAATCATAACCATTATAATATGCATGTACGTTACATACTAACGTTAGTAGTTTGTTCATTCAATTCCATTACAAGAATTGTCCATTGTCATTGTTCCATCACACGAAATGCCACAGATGCCGCTGAAAAAACATAACAATGGTCTTGGACTGGACCCAAAAATTATTCTTGCACAATGGTATTCCTCTCATCATCGTCCTCCTCTTCCTCCATCCCATCAAGGTCATTGGGATGGATATTCACATTGTTAGTAATAGTAACCGGAAGGGATGTGGGAGAGGTCGTGGGAGGAATTCCAGGGGTCATGGCCTCCTCAGGGATCCCAGATGTCCTTGGTATTTCTGGAGGCGAAACGGGTCTTTGGGTTGTTGAGGCTCCGTTGAATTGCTCTTTTTCTCCCTGAATTACGCTTGTAGATTCTGGAATTGTTGTGGATTCTGGCATTGTTGTGGATTCTGGAATTTTTGTAGATTTTGGAATTCTTGTAGATTCTGGAATTCTTGTAGTGTAAGCCTCCACGGGAGATGTGGATGACAAATGGGAATTCTCCTGAGTGCCTTCATGGATGGTTGAAGTGTCAATAAGGTCATTGAAATCCCTCCCGGATTGCCCGGTGAAAGGTTCGGGCTTTGTCAAAATAGTTCCAGGCGGCAGGGGTTCCACACAAATCCCATCGACGGCCTCTTCCTCCAGAGAATTCCGTTGGGTTCTGTAATAATCCGCCTTCCATTTGTGTGTGGTGGTCCGTTTGACCCCATTGATCCTCTGGTGACGGATGGTCCTCCCACTGATAGTGTAGTCCCAAGAATAGAGCCTCTGACAGCACTTCATGGAGCCGGGACAGGTGTGATCTCCCGTGCAGCGACGAACGACTGGAGAGCCTGGAGGGCCTGGAGGCGGCGGGGGTCCATCGGGCTTGAAAGGCGTGGGGATGTATTGGGCCACCTTCCGTCCCACCGACCCCCCGTGAGTCTCCAGAGTGTCCTTCACCGAGGTCGTCACCTTGTGAACTGTCTTCTTTGCTTCCGACACGAATCCATCGTATGTCCGACGAATTATCCCTCGTTCTTCCTTGGGAGATTTGGTGGGAAGAGGATTTGCTGGAGGACGACGGGGGTCGTGTCGGGGACATACTCCAGATTTCCCTTCTGAAGGGGGACATTAACGGGTCGAGAGAGATCAGATTTTTATTCACAAAAAATATTTTAATTAGGTAAATTCCATTTCTCCAGGGACAAAACTTATGACCGAATTTTTCGCCCAAACTTCGTCACTTGATAGCCCATAGCGTAGGAAATCATAATATTTTTATTCGGTCACTCTGCGACCACCTCAAGAGACACGGCAGCATTTTGAACTTTTTCGCCATTCTGGCCGCGTTTTGGCTGGGGCACAGCCGCTAATCAGTGGATTTTGATGAAATTCGGCTACGGCACGTAAAACGGAATGGTCTGGACCCAAGGTTTCAATTTTCCGGATTTTAATCTCCGTTCGCCAAAAACTGACGCAAACATTGCGTGTTAACGACCAAAAAATACAGTTTCCGGCGAAAATTGAGAAAATAAAAAAATTTGATCTAGACAATGTAGTTTTACATATTCTCGCCGAGTTTCATGAAAATCCAATTCTTAGCGGCTGAACGCCAGCCTAAACAGCAAAAACAACGCTTTTGGCGATTCTCCGGCGAACCGAGATCAAATCCGGAAAATTAAAAAATTTTGTCCAGATCATTCAGTTTTAGTTGCCCTGGCCGAATTTCTTCAAAATCCAATGATTTTGGCTGTGCCCCAGCCTAAACGCAGCTAAAACGGCGAAAAAGTTCAAAATGCTGCCGTGTCCCTTGAGGTGGTCACAGAGTGACAGAATACAAATATTATCATTTCCTACGCTAGGGGCAATCGACTGACGAAGTTTGACCGAAAAATTCGGTCATGAGTTTTTTCGTGGAGAAATGGAATTTGCCTACTTTTTATGGATACAAACGGGAATAAGTGCAGAAAGATTTATTTATTTCGTGGAGAATTTACTGTAATTGGAAATTTACCTCCGGCACATTGATATTTATTACAGCATCCAAAAGGATCTCGGAAGGCGGTGCAATTCACTTTATTTGCGGGTGGACGCACGCATTCCCTGTGGAGCCGCCGAGACTTGCAATTTTCCGGCTCCCCGGAGTCACAGAAATAAGTGGGACAGCAAGCTCCGAGGATTTTGATTTCCTTGCAATTTCGGTTGTATGGCGGAGGAGGACATTGGGCATTCCCACATTGATCTGTAAACATGGATTATTTATTGAAATGTAGAATTTTCCCTTGAAATCAACAATTTATTATTATTGTCATTAATTAATTTATTATCAATGTCATTAAATTGTTTACTTGGAGAAGAGATGAGAGGGCAACAATCCCAAGGAGTAGCAATTTTGAGGCTATCATTTCTCCCGTCATCCGGACAATGATGAGTTTCCGTGGGGTCAACGCATTGTGGGTTGTAATTTATTTTCCCGTAATCTGATCCCACATTTTTGTTAGTAATTGTTTAATCAGTTAAGATCAGGATTTTACCAGTAGAATTACATGATTTGTAATAAATTGCAAGGATTTACCCGTGCAGAAAAAAACGGGTTGATCCTTCCAAGGGAATTTGACGGCGATGCAAAGTTGGGAGCTGGTGGGTTCTTTAACACTACAAATCGTGTCTATAATCCCAAACGAAAAAAAAAATTAATTTCCCATTTAAAATGTTGAAAAAATGTGTCCAGTCAACTTGCCTCCGTCTTCAGAACTTGCCCCAAGAATTGTAAGGGTGGCTGTGAGAAAAATCAGGGCCCAAAATGAAGGGAAATGTGTTTTGTTCTGGCTCATAATTTTTCTTTTCAAATCCTCCATTTTTCCTAGTTTCCTTTAGAAATTTGAGACCAGCCAAAAAGAAAACGACAAATTTTTTTAAAATTAACTTTTAGCCCGAACGACACACAAAGGCAGCACAAATCCGCTTAATAGCTATGGTCTACGGTTGGTCCGCGGTATTTGTAAATTATTTATGCAATCAAATTAGCTTTCATATTTCATAATGCCCAAATGTGACATGATCTAAACCTGCATGAACTGAACATTTTAATTTTAATCTCCATGATCAAGAATACGTTTTTTTTTTGCAATAAAAAAAGTGAATAATAAAACTTGAAATGTATATTATACAAATGGATTTTAATCCAAGTACTTCCAAAACCCTGTCATAATCTCATAATAACGCCATTTTTCTTTGTTCCCTTCTTTCCATTGTGTTCAGCAACACGGATGAAAAAAATTATTTGTTGGAGGGCACAATTTAGTTATATTAAATAAATGCAGGTATACATATTATTATATGTATTTTCTTGTTATTACGCCAGAGATTCTCTAGCGGTGAAAGTAACATGCACTGATTTCACTCGCGTGATCCACGACAATCATCCAATGTTTTAATAGCCTCATTATTTAACCGTGACTTTCCTTGGAATTGGCTTCCCAGTGGATGTTTGACCCAACAATACTTTTTTTGGGACATAAATAAATGTATTAGGGTTTGTTTTTTTGAAAACGTCCAAACAATGCCTAAGGTAAATTTCAGGGATTTTGATGGAATATACATAATAATGTTCCAAATTGGTCCCAAATAATCTCTGCATGAGGATTAGCTCGTAGCCATTACGGAAAAATTAAAATAAAACATTTTCATATGGGACTATATGCGTGGGCGGACGACTGCACTATGATGGTGCAGTGCAGCTAGCATATATATATACACAGGGTCAAAGGGCTACACCGAATTAAAACCGAATCGGTTTTAATTAATTTTGACAATGTCGCCAGTGGTCGTATGAAATTTTTTTTCTTTATATGGTTCTCCAGGTTTCGTTGTGGGTATTTCATACAAAAATTCTTCAGACGACCACGGGCGACCATTCGAAAATTTTAATTCAAAATTTCAAAAAATACATGTGAAATTTTGAAAAATTTTCAAAATGTTTTTTTCGTTTTTTTTATAAATGCCTTTAGGCATTACAAGTATTTTGAGATAGACAATTTTTTTATTTAATGCTTAATTGACCCTCAAAAAATTATTTTGTTATTTCAGAAAACCCGAAATTTGGAGAGACCGGAATTTCAAAATTTCAAAATGTTGGTGTCAATTACTTTCTATGGGTTCTAGACACGAAGTAAGTACCATTATGTTCAATTTGGCTGACAAACCCAAAACACCCCTGGACGTTTTCAAAAAAACATAATGTGTTTAAATGTGTTTTACATTCACTGCAGAAAAGTATTCCAAGCACGTCCCAGTTAACTTTGGTAGCAAATACTTTGATTTCTGATTGTTTTACAGGGAATGTAACCAACATCCTGATTTTTTATTAGTTAGTTAGTTAGTTAATTTGTTGTCATAAATAAAGTATACACATTTGAGGGGATCGTAATCAATAATCAATCGCCAAGCCACAAAAATTACGGATAATCTATGTAAAGATGGCTGTCTCAAACACTTTTTGAGTTTATTCGCAGTTTGGAGTGAAAAGTGAATGAAACTTAATTAGCCACTTTTTAATGAGAAATGAAACAATGCAAGGCGAAGGCAGTGATTTTTTGCCAATTTGATCTGTCCAGAATCATTATTCGGATTAACCCAATCGGATTAAGGCTTTATGTTTTTACTACATGAACGAAATGTAAATTTACTGCGAGGATAACACCTAATGAGGATTTGATTGTTGGTTGTCCGCGTGGGAAATTTATGGCATGTAAATGAAGATCCCGTTAATGGTCTTTACCAGGAGAAAGTCCAGGAAACGTTTGTTCCAAGGACAAAGAAAGCCTTCAATCTCGGCTAACGTTTTAATTAAGACCCCGAAAGCGTTTATTGTGTTTTCAACGAATGAATTTGTATTTCACTTTACGTATATACAGTTTTTGAACTGACAACTTTTTGTGAGACTTGGAGATTGTCCAGGATAAATAACAATAACAGTAATAAAATAACTTTCTCCATGGCCTCTCCTGGTTCCTCTTCGCCTCCGTTTTTTTTTTTTTTTTTTTTTATTATTTATTTTTCCCCCCGCAAAAATTTGAATTTTATAATATGCATCTTTCCCTTTCACCGTCTTTTTACTTTCATTTTCGTTTACTTTTCGTCGGCTTCTCCGCTTCCGGGCTTTTTTTTTTACATTGATGTCATTCGCAGAGTCCGTTTGCTTTCCTCCGCAATATTCGGGTTCCGTATCGGGTAAAAGAAGGCTTTTGCGGGTTCGGGATTTTCAAGGATATAGAGAAAGTGCCGAAGAAAGGAAAGGATATATATTCATCCGTGTCATCATCATCATCAGCGCCTGTTTCCGGTGGTGGTCCTCCAGCACGCAGTCGTTAAAAAATATAAAAGGTTAGGTATAAAACCCGTGAAAAAGGAAGGTGCAACAGGCATGGGCTTCTTCAAAGTCCATCCTTCTCCCTCTCATCCATCATCCTCTCTGCGAAATACGGGTATTCTTCTAGGTTTCCTTTCCGATATATTTTTGATATATTCAGTAGTTGAACACAATATGTACGGACAAAAAAAAAAGTATCAAATATTCGAATGGGTTTGTTGTTGATGTGCTAACCTGTCCTGCTGCCCTCCTGCTCAATCCCCGATCCGAGGCCCCATGAAAAAGCTATTTTTAGATATTTTTTTTTACTGGAATTCCTCTAGCTGGGGACTGATTCGGAAATTGTCGAGGAGTTACGGGGGCCAACATCTTCACCGCCGAAATGGAGGCAAAAGGGAATGGAGATGATACGCTGTAGATTCTCAAATACAACAGCAATTTTGATGTGCACCGAAGGATAAAATCAGGGATCAAGGTTACTCATTTGCATCTGTCTGCACACTCATTGTAGGGTCCTCACTCTTGTACGTAGGGTACATACGTAGTTACTGCAACGGGAGCAGCCCGATACTCGATCAACCCGATACCTGAGCAAGGTAGACACCGTTTCTGAGAGAGACAGGTGAGAGGCATTTGTCGTATGGTTATTAACGGAATTTTGAATTTATAGCATCATAATTGTTTCTTTAGAATTTCATCCCGTGTAGTTTCAACCACGATCGATTTGTGTGTCGGGTTGAGAATTCAGTTGTCTGTAGCTTTTTGTTTATGGGTTGTCTGCAGACATTATCAGCATGTTCGCGAAAAAGTCATACGTTGTGGATGACGAGGAAGAGGAAGAGCTCCCTGACATACCTGGACCTGGTGAAGACTTCTATTCATCGTGTAAGTTACGACTATTAATGTGTTCTGTCTATTAGCATTCACTATGTCTGAAATATTCGGAAATTGAGTAGGATTTCCACTGTTCTTACGGACAATGAGGTTCGTCATTTGTTTTATGTGTAACTATGGATTTGTTTCAGATCCAGGTCCAAGTCGTATTTTGCAAGCCATCTCCTCTCCAGTAGTAGAAGAGCCGAGGAGAAATGTTCCAGAACCTAGCAATAGTAGGGATCGCTCTGAAGCGAGTACCAGTAACGGTGCAGGGTCAACGCCACCAAAATCAGGGAACTCCATCAAGACCATTGTATCAGAATCCACGGCGTGGGCAGCTGCTCTTTTGGGTCCGTCATCGTCAAGCAGAAAGAAAAGGTCTACTGATTCTGACCCCGCCAGTGATGTGAAGAGGAATAAGAGTGGGCTAAAGGATGAACCCAAATACTCAACAGTGTTTTCCCAAGTGGCTCCTCCGATCAGCAAAGCTGGCTCATCACCTGCGTCCAGCTCATCCCAGGCGAATAAAAACAAATTGCCACTAAAGAAGCGTCCATCTACAAATGAAGTTGCAGGACCGTCGGGCACAGGTTAGTTGCTGAGCATTGAGAAATGTTTAGACGGAAATGAAAGTTAAGACCTGACATTTAAACAGTAGTATGTTCGTGCAATTTCTGGATACTCTCATCTTTTTTGCAGGGAAGCAGTCATCACTGCCATCCAATGTACAGAAGCACGAGAAACATAAGGACAAAGTTGCCAAAAAGAAAAGTAAATTTAAAATTAGAAACATCAACATATACTTTTATAACATTTTTTGGTTTAAGGTCCATCTTATTACGCTCTCGTATATTTTACAGAGAAACATTCTTCATCCAAACATGACAAGCAAGAGCGACATAAAGACAAAGATGCCGAGAAAAGTAAATATGTATATAAATGTATACATTTAGGGAGAACACGCAAATATGCGCTCGTGAAGCACAATATTTTTGTTTGTTTTTTCTTTATATAGGAAGGCGTTCTTCATTGCCATCGGATAACGGAGACCAAGAACGACACAAAGACGGAAAAGGGACTTCAAAACCACACAAGCACCATAAGTCCAAACACCATTCCAAACATCATGGCACTGACAGACATTCTGATTAAGGAGGACATTATGCATGTTTGCTTTCCGTTTCTGGATTATCGGGATGTCATTATTTCCGTATTTATAGAAACATTTAATTCTACAGACATTATGACGAAGTCAAGCAAAGTACATACGTGTATGTGAATTTTATTGGAATTAACTTTCCATTGTAGCTTCGTTTATTTTGAGCAACCTCTAAGTCAACGTATACTGTATACATCCGCGAGAAATGGAATAGAATACTGGCAAGAAATGAAATACTGGTATTTACTGAAGCTATTTTGCTACGATGTCCGTATATTTTGTTTTGTTATTTAGCGATCAGGCGAACGTACGCAAACACCCTTTGGATTGATCATTGATCTGTTGTCTTCTCGGGTGTGCATGTATTTAGATTTGTTCAGTCAAACAGCTTTTCATATGCAGTTTTGTCTTTTGGATCTGAATCTCGCTAATAAATGAGATTTTGGAAGTGTCTTTTGAAGAGAGACCGTTTTTTTATCAGCGTTGAAGCAAATAATGGCGAGCAAACAAATATTGTATGATTGTGGACAGGTCTGGACGGACATTCTGTTGCTTGTGGGAAAATGGTATTAAAAAATCAGAAAAATAAGATTATCAAAATAGAGAGTACAATATATGTGAACCTTTAGAGTATTTACATGTTTACGTATAGAAACGGCTATTAAGCTACATGCTTTAAGTACCATGTGGCTAAGTATTCTGTCAAAAAAGTCTTTAAAATTCGATGTTTTACAAAGTATAACCGAAACCCGTAAACGATGCTAGCGTCGGAAGTCGGAACGCTCCCAAGATGTAACCTTTGAAGTAAGCATGAATGGCATTTATAGAAATACAAATCATATAAATATTACATATAAAGAAACAGTTTACTGTGACAAACAGAACAAATTAGAAGAGGGGCAGTTAAACTATTGTTTTATACGTGTGATAAGATATTATTTTTCATAAAATAACCAATAACACACATGGTTGTGCTGTATACATTGTTAAAAGTTAAAATATTATAGTTAACTATATGAATGGCAGTTTTTCGGATTCAGAACAATTATAAATGTGTGGAATGTATTATGTATGTATATGTATGTGTAACCTGTAACTAGTGTGAAGAAAAATGTTTCTAGATACCCTCTACAACTGTGGTGCAAAGTCGGCAATGATTGTCATTTTTAATCAAATTCAACTGTGACTCGGAGTGTATATATAATATGCAGAATACAGTTAATGGCATTTATTTATTTTGAAAACGCTTCGTATTTGGTCTTGTGAGTAGTATGTAGATTTAATTTTGTTACACATAAGATATAATGCTTGGAATCTCAAAGTATTTTAATTTTTTTTACTTTTTACTCTTTTTTCAATGTACTAAAGTCAACACATTTTCCTGTTTTGTTGATAACCGTGTTTGTACTTATTATAGTCAGCTGTAACTGGCAAATCAAGGGTTATTTTGGAACCAGTGAACTTTCATTTACATTTGCAGAAATTTCTTTACATAATTATTGTAATCTACTCCAGGAAATTGTGTCTGAGACTTTGAATTGTGGACGTGGCTCAATGTGCTTATTTATATTCTAGTGCAGCTGAAAACATGTTAAGTCTAAATTCTGTATCTATTAATAAACTTCTAGTATTGTCTCCTAATTTAGCAAGCTATGACTGCTTGTGTATCATGAAAATGAAAATTATTCCATCGCGTAAGCCAGGTCTCTGTGGGGACAGGGGTAATCTCTGAACCCGCATTTAGTGGTTGTTCCAGTAGCTTCAATATTACGCTGATGTCTGGAGTAATGAGCAACGATTTGCTAATATTACAGGATTCAAGAGCAAATTTGAAAATAACTTCGCTAATTTATTTTTTTTAACTACACGACAGGCACAACGGAAGTTGAACGTGAACTACTAAATATTTAAATATAGTTATAGCTATATTACACAACTAGGAAGATACTCTTCAAATTGAACTCGCTGGGTTTTAGCAGTTTATCGCAATTCATAATACGTACACAAATAATCTAATCACCATTAGCTATAAATACTATACAGTAAATTGTTTCGTGTGCTTTGAACATACATACACATATGTACATATTTATAACAAAATTAGAACAATTTACAACCAATGTTAGAAAAATCGTACATACAAAAGGATAAATTCGTTGACTTTCTGTTTACGCTCACATGAAAAGTGCGTACATTTCATACAAGTGTGAGACACCAAGAACTCCTTATACCCGTCCAGTGCCCCGCGTTTCTGAATCACCCCGTGCAAAATTACATTAAAACTACGTAACTCACAGCAATTAGGACTTGTAAATAAGAATCATACCAAAACTATGAACTGTTATATGGTAAATCAATACACAACAATAACCATAATAGCATAATAAGTATTATTAATTATTACAAATCACCCCTTTTAAAGATCATTTTTAATGCCTGATTAAAATTCTTCAAACTCAAAGAAAACAAATTTGACTAATGAAAGTAAACAACGTTAAAATAATTCAAAGTGTTTGAGTAAGTTTACAACTATTGTTCTTTCTTTTGCTTTTTGTTGGTGGTGGAATTAGGTTTGTCTTTGCTTGATTTCGCCTTGGAAGAAGATGCAGCAGGCGTGGTCCCGTCAGTCAGTGACTTCTTTTCACCCTGATTCTGTCCTTGGGCCTGTTCATCCAGCATCTCACCGGAGTACCCGAACTCATTTACCCTACTGGGATCAATTCGATAAATGTAGCGCTGGTATAAGTAGATGAAGAAGATAATGTCATCTCTTAGTGTTCCTGAAATTAAAAAATATCAGTGTCAGCATAGTGAAAACAAAATTCTGGAACAAACATTGGATGTAATCAAATATAGATAGTACCTATACGATACATGGTTGGCATTTTAATCACAAATGCGAATATATCATCAATGAATGTATTCAGGAATTTGTAAGAAAGCATTCTCCACGGAAGATGAGCCACAGATTTCAGTTTGTAGTTGATGAATAGTTGTGGGGTCATCATTATGAAACCGAAAGTGAGTAAGAATCCATACAGCATGGACAAAACAAAAGAATACCAGCCTTTTTGCTCAATGTACAGAAGGGAATAAACCGAGTACCCGACCAACAATGGAAACAAAGCCCAGGATAAATACCTGCATACAAAATATAAATGAGTCACTATATCAAGGCCAAGTAACTAAGACTAGTGTATATGTATGTATATTGTATAAAAACAAGCATACTTGAACGCCAGAACATCATATGTCCTTGTACTGGATTCCACGTACGAGCCCTTGTCAGTAAATACTAACTTTGGAAGTACTCCTAAAATTCGATTTTCACGGTCTAATTTGATATCCAGCACCTGAAAAGAATCGCAGTAAATGTGATATCCACATGGAATCCAAAATGCTCAGTTCCATCCTTCTGCATTTCTGTTGAAGTAATCTCCTGCTTACCTTATTAATTTTCCATATTTCAATCATCAGCCCAATGAAGACACTCATTCGGATTACGAAGTTCGTCTCGTTGTCCAAAACATAAAGGAGTACAATGACAGACTGGAATACGTTAAAGAATACTGAACGTACGGAGAGTCCTTCCAAACTTTTTCGATTGTTCCAGAACTGAATATCTACAATTAACGAAGAGATTAATAACATTTTTTTACAAAAACGCGAACCTAAGTATTGCTTATCTTTGTCGTTGAATCAATTTTGTTACCATTCTTAAACGCCAAGAACTCGAAAATACTATGCAGAACGGAAACCACAAATGTCATGCCAAGTAAGTACGGGTTTGTTTCCAGAATTGCTTCCTTTAAAGCATCCTGGTCATCATCCTCCCCATCGCCTCCCATCATTAAATTGGCTTGCCACTGGTTCCGAACAGATTGCGCAGCGTACATTTGCCACTTGAAAAGCGACAAAGGCTGAAACGTCAGGGTGAGAGACAAGACTCTGCAAGTAAAATAAAAACATGATGACCTCCATAATATGAACAGTGTATGACATCAACAGTGTACGAATCCAACGTAGCAAAAACTCACGGTGTGGTGCTATTAATTGGATAGTAATCCTTGGCAAGGTTCCAGTAGTCATTGAAAAAGACAACAGGTTTGTATTTAAGCTCCTGAGGAACAAACTTGACATATTCATTTAAAGGAGGAGGAACTGATCCCATTGTCCAAGCCGTCCAATCAGCAACAATACAAACAGTCAAATTAGGATGCCAATGAGATTCAATGGATGAAGTCATTATTTTAGCCTTTTCTTGCTCTTCAACCGAAGCTGCAGTTTTCCCTGTGAGAAGGTTATGTGTTTTTGCGTACCGTCGCTGCTTGTATCTATTTAGTTGCTTCACACCATGGAGTATTCTACGTGAGACATATTTATCGTCTGGATCATGATTTAGCGAGTAACCTGCTGGAACCATGTAGGCATGGATGTACAATGAGCCATTATTTTGAGCTCTCTGTGCAAAAATGAATAACAGCATTTAATTAATACCATCATCCGCAACTGCACGCTTTTATTGAGCAATCCCAAGAACCCAACCCCAAGAAAAGAAACAAGTGTAATACGGAGTCCCTTTATATGTATAGGCACCCAGTGGCTACACAAAATACAGCACTAACAAGCAAAACTACGTGAGAAACATTTTTTATCCATCTACTGTCGTTAAAAAAGCCCCGAACAAAGGACACAATTTGCAAGAATGAAGGAGAGACACATTATGTATTTGAGGTGTAATTTTACTAACTAGAGGAGTTTATAAGCTTATAATATACCGTTGCAAATCGAAACTTCGCATCAAGCCTGTAGTTCAACTCAATATACGAGTAAAAGTAAATCAGCTCTCACCTAATACTTGCGGAAAAGAATGAATTTCGGTAAGTAAAGTAATAAGTAAAGTATAAGGCAACAATTCACGCATATCCTTAGTCCTTAGTGAATCTATACTGACCATTTATGTATGTATATGAGGTTTGGAGCTACAATCTGATGCTGATTTCGCATTCATAAACCGAATAAAATATACTAGCTAATAGCTGATTTGACGAAGGGACAACATCAACTTAAAGCCGATCCCAAGCGAGAACATCAAGAGCAGCATTGATGTAGAGGGAAGATAATGTCGAGTATTGGTAGAAGTACCTTGGGAATTCGGACTTTGGCTGAATTGGAAAACGTCCCATCTTCATTCGAACCTCCATACCAGTCCCCATAAATTAATCCTTCCTGCTTCCATATCAATTGCGCATTAGTAAAATTCTCAATATCATTATTATCCTCTGAGATATAAACGTACATGTCCTGGAAACAAGCAAATAAAATGCAGAATTAGAATCTTCATAATTTACTCTCGTAGTACCAGTATTTGTGACAAAATGTATAAAATAGTGATAAACGTACAAACTCGGTGCCATTAGGATAAATATT
Organism: Disparrhopalites patrizii; assembly: GCA_034698585.1. Lineage (NCBI taxonomy): Eukaryota > Metazoa > Arthropoda > Collembola > Symphypleona > Sminthuridae > Disparrhopalites > Disparrhopalites patrizii. The sequence goes on along the minus strand of JAQGBT010002478.1, from coordinate 3,048 downwards.
TGAAGATGCAAGACTAGGAGGAGCATTTGATCCACCGGTACTGTTGGTTGCTGGAGTTTTACTTGTATTACCACGGATGAAGGACATAACAAAGTATACAACTAAAGCCCTAAGAATAAGTGATTTTACTATAGCCATAAACTTCTCCATTCGTGTGGGCTGGTATTGCTCTCTAGCACGATCAACTTGTTCATCGAAAGTGGGCTGTAAAAGATAAGACGATTAATAAAACAATATTATGCGAACGGAATTAACAAAATATTTCGAATATTAATCAATGAAACAGGAAAAGAAAAGCATATTATACTTCTCTTTCAGCCGGTACGTCTGCGTCGTCTCCTATATTTTCACCATCATCACCACCTGAAGCAGGTGCCCGTCGTAATCTGGGACCACTTTCATTTTCAGTGACATCTTCAACCACCACCATGTTGAGAAACTTTTAAACCTCCTTTTAAAGTCAAATCATTAAAACTTAAAACTCATGTTTACATATGTTACATACATTTGCTACAACCACGTTCGAAAAAACAAATACAACACATTCACATAAAATCTATATTATACGTGTATTATGTATGTACTGAAGTACTGATATTCATGTCGCTGATAGATCGGTATGAAATTATTTGTTATTTATTACAAAAATTATAACTGAATAGCAGGCGCTTCGAGTCTTCTCTAGTGTTATTTGTTTAAGTAATAAACATGGTCAGATGCCAGGAAAGTATTATCAAAAGTTAACACAGCTATATACGTAGTATGTACAAAGTACAAATGTACATCATGCCATAATAGTCAGTGACAACCTTCTATTCAACTAATCCAATAAAATCCAACTCCAGTAGAATGAATTCAGAAAAAAAATTTACGATTGCACTTTGTTTTGTCATCAACCTGGTTTTGATGACAATACATAACACAACTAGTTTAAATAAAAATAGCTAAACCGGGTTAAATTGTTGAATCAAGGAGTAAACAGCACTCCACACATGCACACCAGGAACCGTTTAAAATTAAATTAGTGGATAGCACTCTACCTTGTGTGTAACAAGATACACGGTAATCAACTAATGCCGAAGAAGAATCTAAATGGGAAATAACTTTGTAATTTTCTCAGTGACTATGTCGCAATGCAATACGCTTTGTCCACATAAAATAGCCACAAATTAATGATTGAGCAATAAATTGCAGATGTGATCTCACAATAATTGAAGATAATGTATCCACAGCAGTTGAGACTGTGTTAATGAACCAGCATTAATAATCAGACACTATCAATACGTAATGTATAATAAAAAAAATATAAATTCCGTTCATTTGTAAATCGTAAAGATAAAATTCGACAGAAATTGTGTATATTTCAGTAATTGTCCTCACCTTCCTTGTAAGATGTATTCGCCGCAAAACGTGTATACACAATACCGGACTTTCAACCCGAAGTTCCGAAATCGACAAGGGAGACCCACAAAATCCTGCAGGAGCTGTTTATTCGAACTTGTTGTATTTCCTTGATCTCCTTTTTCCTCGTTGTCGGTGTATAATAATAAAATCCGTTGAAACCGTGTGTGACCCACTCCGAGAGACACCCGGGTATCTTAGAAATGTGCAAGTCTCTTCACGTTTTGGTTTTGTACATCTTTTAAAGAAAAAAACAAAATGATAGCCTACATTATAAATATAGGTACCTCAATACAAATGATCACCATTTATTCAAGATACAATCCCCACGACTTCAATTCTTCCAATTCACTTTTAATAACAAAAAGCACCAATAAATACTGCTTTGCCGTATAAAGCTTTATATATACCCATCAAAACAAAACTTTCACACTTTACGGCTTACTTTATAAATTCCTCTGTAAAACCAAGTAAAAATTGGTTTATTCGCGTGAATCCCTTAATTGCTGGAGAGATGGATTTAACCTCACCTGGTTGGATGAAAGACAAGTCGATGATGATGACTCCTAACTATATATTTTACATTATGTTCCGTAGAGATTATAGAAGCATGTAATGACTGGTAAAAACGTGAAAAACTCGTGGCACTGCTTAATTGCTAAACACTACTAAATCCTAACAAATCTACGTGTACTCAAGCAGATTGGATTTACTGATCAGTTCTATTATTTAATGTATACTTACTTGAGCCGTATATCTATACACGCCTTTTTTTTCTCCTTAATTTAAATTATTAATTCTCGGCACAACTACTGCACTCAATGCCGAATGAGATGGATCATAAGAAGGCTGAGTATTTTTCACATCCGACAAAACTTAAATAACATACTACATTTAGAGTTAGAGGGAAGAAATGGGAAGAATGAAGATTTGAAGACGACGATGATGAGGAGAAAAATATTTAATTTTATTTGTCACTGTCTCTTCTGCCTCTTCTCTGTAGTCCAGAGAAGACAGATGGCAGGGAGCTTCCTCCGTTGGAGTGCAGGGTAGATTTTGCAAACGGCAAATATTTCTCCACTCCCCGCATGTTCCGTGTAGAGTGCCGTCTGTTCTCCCTGCATTTCTTCCTGCAACTCCCAAAGGTGACAGGAAGCTTCTAAAGGTGACAGGAAGCTTCTAAAAGTGACAGCAAGCTTCTAAAGGTGACTGACTTCTAAAGGTCATCATAGGTGCGAGGGTGCCCAAAAATCCAAAGGGTGAATGGGTGACTTAAAGGTGACAGAATGTCTAATTGTGACAACAAGGTGCCTAAATGTGACAGTGTGCGAGTGTGCCCCTGTCTGTATCAAACTTGGGGTCACGCAAGATATCATGTAACCTGTTGGATAAAAGGACATGTCAGTAATTCACAAAAGCGTTTAAAATTTTAATTATGTAAATGTTGATGTTCAGAGAGCAAGACGGATTTCAACAAAGTGGATTTACCAAAAGAACAAGCGATGTTGGCAATAATAATGATATGGCAATGAAGTTTAAGAAATTTGGAGCAGCAGTCCCAAATCCCACCATCCAGTAAACGATGGTTCCAAACACAAATGGTATAATTACGTATGTCGGCAGCTCCGCCAATGTTTTGCAAAGGTA
>JAQGBT010002477.1:0-23883 GCA_034698585.1 Disparrhopalites patrizii | reverse complement strand
CATTGGTAGAACTCAATGGAGAGTAAGCCCCTCACTGAATCTTGTGATGGCGTAAGTGGTAATCTGGACCTCCTACGGGGTTTCATACCTCGGAGGGACAGTTACCCAGGTGTGACATAATACACAGGGCATCTCTCGGGTATGCCATGGGCTAAAACCTAACTATATTTTAAATTAGTTCAAGCACTTCACGTTTCGCGTGGCACAGAAGCTTATAATATCAAATTATGATGGTATATAATTAATTATAATTTATTTTCTCAAATGTGCATACGTACGTGCAATAAAGTTTATATGAAAGGTAAAGAACAAATTCCGACCACATCCAGGCAGTGCGGTACCTTCTTTAATAAGTAACATTGTGCTGTGCTCTGTGCCCATCCTTTGAATTTTAAATTCATGCATGCTCAGATAATGATGACACCCTCAGCAGTACAGGCAACAAGGGAAATAGCAATACCGATGAGAAAAAGGTAGAAAATTGCAGTCACTTTCATCACATCCAAATTTTTCACCGCTAGCCCAGCAGGCCCTGTACTACCCGGAGATATTCCCTGGGCGTCAAATAACTTGGCGTACGTGTCAAATTGTTCGTAATCACTCTGCCGACGCGTCTCCATATTGTTTTTAACAAAAACCCCCGCAACATGAAGTTGGTGGAGCAACCTGTAAACAAAGGCGGCATTGGGGTTGGACACGGCGTTATGGGCGCTAGAAAGTTTGACCTTCTCCTTCAATTCATGCCACTTATAATTTGGGTGATAGAAATGGTTCAAATTTGGCAACAGCGCCTTGCGGCTATGAACCATTTCTATGCTGGCCACCATTTCCGTCCGGGCCAAATCGTCGAAGAAGTCCCGCATCTTGACGTAATCCTTGACTTTCCCCGTTTCATGCATTCGGTCCAGCGTGTTGGATCCCTACAAGGGACTTTCGGCCTCTGTTAGCGTTATTGTCCCGAATGTCCTAAATCGGGGCACAACAATTTTGTAGCCAAGTTCCAGGATTAACGTCTGTAAGGTGTTGATTGTTGCCAGGGGCGACGGGGCCGCCAAAGGATTTTCGATGACGCTGCTGTAGCCGTTGCCGAGGAAAATGGACACGCCGTTCCAAAAGAGAGCTAGCCAAGCTAATTTTTTGCAGCATCTGATTGGCTGTGAGACGAGAGCAAATGCAACTCTGTACAAATACTCTGAATCGCCCGCCAATTTGAGGACGATTGTCAGTGCAAAAGAAGTAATTCCCACGCAAGCCCAAGTGATTGGCCGATAAAATGGCTGCCCTTATCAACATTTTCTTGGCCTTCTCGCCATAATAGAAGCTCAAATGCTGTTCTCCCGCATAGAACTCGCGCCTGTTCTTAGCGTTGAGATTTGAAACAAATAATGCCTGGAGTTGCAGGAATGTGGAGTTGGACATTTATGAAATTCTCCGTCGGGCGTACAGTGTGTCATTCAATTTTTCGGCGATTTCCGCCGGAATTCTGTGGGCAGCGATTTGATTCTGAATCGGATTTTTCGATTCAATTCGATTCGACTCAATTCAAATATATACTCAAAAGTTTGATTCAAATCGACACGGTGATTCGAATGAGATACTGGGATTCAAGACCTAAATCGGATCATAATATTTATTTAGCTGAAATTCGATTAATTCGATCCATTATTTAATACAAAATTTTTGGATATTCTTCCGAAGCAGAGCAATAACCATCAAAATATTGCAGCAAATTTACATAAACCAATGTTAGATATTGTATCAAAGTCATATTTGTTTGAAGTGACAAATTACGTATATTGATCTTCATAATATGCCCTAAATTTGCAAAAAGTGAAAAAAAATGTGACGTCCAGGCTTTGAAACGAACCAAACTAACAATTTTGGATCAATTCTGATCGTTGCCATCCTTAGTGTGAAGCGCAACACGCGATTCGATGGATGTTTACAGTCGAGCCTCTCTACAACGGGCTCCCTTATACCGGCTTTCTCTCTATAACGGTGGCAGAACATGCTCCCCTCAAAAAATTTCTCCAATTCTTAACCTAGACATTCCTGTTCTTTATAACTGTTGCTCGTTATAACGGGAAAAAATTGCTGATTTAAGGGGAACCGCAATAGACAGAGTCGACTGTACATGTTCGTGTTTCACACAATGCAAAAGAACACTAACAATAAGCATTAACATTATTGACAAGCCCATTTACGAATTGGTACGACGCGCGGCGATTGGCATTAAAAATTTAAGCTACTTTGGTATATGTATGTAATTTCTTCCTAATACGGTGGAGTCTTTCCATAACAGCACCCCTTATAACAGCATGTTCTCCATAACATCATGAAATTCGCAGCACCTTGTACACGGAAAACATAATAACTGTGTTCTCTATAACAGCATTCCTTTGATAACAGCAAAATTTTGGGTTCCCTTGGATGCTGTTGTAGAATGACTCCACTGTAACTCATTGTAAAGTGGCACCAGCATGCTAAAAACTTTGTCTTCTAAAATCTGAATGTAGTAGACTCTCTCTATAACGGTTCCTCTTAAATCGTCAAATTTTCCCCGTCATAACGGAAAACTCTTAAAGAGAACAAAAATTTCTATGCTGACAATGGGAGAAAGTTTTTTCGGCAAGCATTGTCTGCCACCCTTATAGATAGAAGGCCGTTATAAAGGAGTTCATTATAGAGAGGCTCGACTGTATGTATTGATACAATTTTAATAAATTTTGGTGCCCTCTCGGAGGCAGGATAAACATTACCTGCAAGAAAACGCTTGCATAACAGATTTTCCGATAAATTGTAGTAAACCTATAACATGTTTGTTTCAGAAAATAAATTTCCTTTTTGAAATCCTAACTCAATTGATGAAACCCTCGACAATATAAGCAAGAACGGATGCAGCGAAGCCAAGGAGCAGAATATAAAAAATTGCAGCCGTTTCTTTCAAATTCAAACTTTTCATTAACTGCAAATTCGCAGCTAGATTTTTCGGGGATATTCCCTTGCCCCCAAATAATTTAGCATACGTATGGAACTGCGCATAATTCTCCAGCCTCCGGTTCTCAAAGCTGTACTTGACAAAAATCCCGGCAGAGTGCATCCTATGCAGCAGCCCGTACACATACAATGCATTTGGATGTGTCACCATGTTCATTTTGCTGGAGAGCTTGACCTTCTCATTCAATTCATACCACCGATAATGTGGATGATAGAAATGATTCAAATTCTGTAGCAGGACCTCACTTGCATGGCTCAATTCAATGCTGGTCCGCTTTTCCTTCATGACCAAATAATCGTAGTACGCCCGGGCATTCGCGAAATCCTTGACCTCCCGTGTGCCATAAATTCGGTTGAGGACCTTCGTTCCTTGCAGGGGACTTTGCTTTTTCGTCAGGGCTAATACTCCGAAATTCCAAAATCGAGGGACTACAACTTTGTAGTCAAGCTCCAGGATCAAATTCTGTAAAGTCTTGATTCTTGGCGGGGGCGTCGGGACCACCAAAAGACTTTCGATGATGCTGGTATAGCCATTGCCCAGGAAAAAGGACGCGCCATTCCAAAGGAGAACTAACCAAGCCAGTTTTTTACAGCATCGTATGGGCTGTGAGAGAAGAGCAAAGACAACTCTGGACAAACACTGTGGATCGCCCGCCAATTTGAGGACGATTGTGAGTGCAAAAGAAATTACGCCCACACAAGCCCACGTAAATGGTCCGAAGGGAGAAAATACTGAAAGGATATCTGCTCCTACCCAGGCTTTTTTGACCTTCTCGCCGTAATAGAAACTTAGGTACACTTCTCCCACGCGATGCTGTCGGACGTTCAATCCTTTGATACTTGATAGGAATACAGTTTGTAAGCGCAAGAGCGTCGAGTTAAACACTTCCATATTGGTCCTTCGCGGGTAGAGGGTCGCATTCAATTTTTCGGCCAATTCCGCCCCAATTCTCAGCGTGTAGAGCTCGAAGTTAAATTTCGGACTCCAAAGTTGCGATAGAGGAGTTGCACGTATTTCGGAGAGTGGAGGGATTAGGTCCGGATTTAGGCCATGTTCGACTAGAGTGTCGATTACAAGTAAATCTCCGTTGTAGTTGCTTGTCTTTGCCCGAGTCAGCTGGTAGATCCGACTAAATTCTTGGTACAAGCAAAAGATATGACATCCGAAAAAATGTGAATTAAAATTCGAATTAAAATACCCGTTTTTCCTTATTATGGATACAAATTTAAATTTTGGATATCTTAAAAATAAATTCTAAATCCAATACAATTTCATTTAAATATTCAGACATATATGAGAATACATATTCAAATACTGCTCGAATAAAATTAAAATTTATCTGTAATGCAATCTGGCATAATTTTTAGCTTAAAATAAACGCAAAATCGATACAGAAAATTATAAATTGAATCCGCAACTTTGATTTTGCAAAAATTAATGCTTTTGCGCACGAAACAGTTATATTGCTGCCAATTGAAAAAATAATCGTTATAATGCCTTGATTTTGTCAAAACAACTTGTCCCAAGGCGGGAATTAGCAACATAATGAAGGAAATTTCGAATACCAATAAAGTATCGGAATCCAAATATGTGAAATTTTGAATACGAATTTGAATTTCTAATGTTTTTGTCAGTATAAATTCCGATTAAAATGTTTTTGACAAGAATATGGACAATAATTCCGATTAAAATACTGAAAAATATGGATATAATTTAGATTTGAAAACGAATATCGATTCGGATGTCATACCGTGGTATAAACGCCAATCGTCCTGCCACATTCGAGTATCACTGGACCTGGAAAAGTTCATTGGTTGAGATCGGGCGCACGTTCTTTGGGTGGGCGCGCAGAAATTTTGCCTCATGGCGATGTCATAGAGCATTTGCGTTTCTTCGTTCCACCGAATAAACAACAAATTTTGGGGTAACAAGCATATAACAACGTCCTGAATCTGATTTAAAAACTGGGAATTGACATCGTCTGGTCCAGTAACGGAATTGTGCAAGGTAATAAACAGGATTTCATCCATCTTATTATCTGTGTTCTCCCGTATTCCCCGGATAATTAGGTCCTCATCGACAACGAAGGGCTTCATTCTGAGCGAGAAAATTGCTTTGCAGTTTCGAGTTCGTCCATAAACGTGGGTTGGTAAAGTTTCTACATTTTCCGGCAGTATGAATTCAACTGGATGATAACGTTTGGTGAAGGTAAATAATATTTCGGATTCTACTTCCTTTTTCCGTTTGGACTCAAGTCGGCGGTGGTATACTGGGAATGCGACGATTAAGGTGTGGCAAGGGGTCAAACAATTTATTAAGTCCGATAGTGACTCTAATTTATACAGCCTAGGAATGCTGACAGCCGTAATTAATCGATCCCTTTGTACTATTGCTAACAGAATGATGTAGACCGCCGGAATATATTTTATTTTTATCCTACCTTTTTCCATTCTTAAGGCAAATGGAAAACACGTCAGAAAACGTTTGAATTACACGCAAAACAACACGAGTAGAGAAGGTGAATAAACGGGAAATGTTTGGCACAAGTATCTTAGGTTGCCAAGCAATATTTACAGCTTCGCGTTTATTCCCGTTAAGACAATGCGAGTGGAGTGGAAATTCCTTTTTTAATTATTTTATATAGTCACATGTGTCCGGTGGGTACGATGTATGTATTGTATATATCGGCGGTGAGGAATCACATGTAACTAACTCCACAGACCCAATGAATTGTACAAATTTATATTTGTTGCTAAATCTCTGATTCTCTACACACATTTGATCCCAAAAAACTAGTTCAATGCAATTAAGTCAATAATAAGTACGTTTAGTCATCCAAGGTCCATTGGGATCTACTTGGACTTTAATGAACTTCATTATATCATGCGTAGATAAACGTACTTTGACACTGAAAAAGCCTTTTACGCTAAGGCTTCGAGCCTGGACTTTCTTAAATACATTTTACAAAATGAAACCAAGTCGAAATTAATGCAGGAACAACCCTAACAACAAATACCATCCGCCGCAGTGCGAAAAAGATCAGTTTTTAAATAACTTTATTCTTGTCTGAATTCCAGTCTATTAATTTTTATTTCTTGCTACATATTCTCAGAAATTGTGCGCGTTTGATACTGTTTTTGTCGAAAGTTCGTGTGCCTAAATGTGAGTGAACCATAGGCTACAAATATCTCAACAGAGCAACAGGAAATGTTAAAAATGCTGTCACCACTATATACAATATGTCCCTAACGTAAATGTCCCCACGAAGCAGTGTTTAATCATCTTACCAAGTGCTATAAAAATATTGCATGCACTGCATATCCTTACCGTAGAGTTACTTTTAAGCATATTTATGAATACATGTAGAAACCACTCGAAAGTGTTAACTCATTTATTAGTATTCGAGACTAATACAAATACAAACACCCCTCAACCAACATAAGTCTAAAAAAATAATCAAAACAGGCGCAAATAAAAGCCTATGTAAACAGTTAAACTTCATTTTTATCCGGAAATAACGAGAAAATGCAAATTCAGCAGTACAAAATACCTACATACGTAGTACGAGATACTACCGATTAAGTGGCTTGGTGTTACATTTAGGTCCAGCTCACTCTAGTGCACAGATTACATGAAGCCTATATATAAAGCAACGCATGACGACATTATATTCGTTTACCCCTGTATCCTCAAGTGGCATTACCTGTCACATAACCACACGTACGCTTACGTACGATTCGGAGGTAATACGTGCCATTAATCAAGGATTGATTCTGCCAACACGATTATCAAAAATATAAAGACCTTACGTAACGCTGCAGCTCATGGACATCTACTACTTGGTTTGAAAATGTGATAAATCCCATGCCTGATTGGGATTTATTCATAACTGCGTCCAAACAATTACCGTATTGTACCGTATGTCTTGATTTATTGTTGGCTATAATGCGACTTAACAAATAAATTAACTTTGCCGCGTTTATATATATATATACCATTTAAACTCTATGTAAGCCTATTTTGTCGTCTTTTTCTATATGAAAGGGAGGTAGGTACTTATAGTACCGTATCGCCTTATCTTATATACATTATTATTATTAATCATCTGCATATTTTTACCATAAAACGTGCAACCACAACAGGAAACAAAGAAGACTAAAAAAAACACTTGGAAATGACAACCTACAGGGAAAATGTCCTTACGCTACCCAAACTACTAAGTCACAGGGAGCGGAAGAGATAGTACCAAACAATGGATACGATAGAGAATAGGACTAACACGTAAGACATGTAATGTATTAACCGTTAGACTTAAACATGTTTAAATGCACTATCGTTCTCCGGGATCAGAGTCACCACACCGGTTTATCCGTGACCATGAAACCGAAACACTCCCTGACTGGGAATTTTATAAATTTGCAATTACATACTAGTACCAAATGCAATTCCTGTCACTGGGTAGCATGTAAATCCTTCAATTACTGTCTACGAAGCTTTGTCTACGAACCTCATGAAATTTGCAGCATCTTGTACATACAATACATAATAATTGTGTTCGTTATAACAGCATTCCATACACTCAGGTAGAATGGAGATCAACACTCCTTGAATTAACGCTCAATGGAGTTGGTTGCATATGATTCTTCAACGACGCTATATGTATGTATAATACGCGTGAAGCATGGTAACTGCTACGTGTCATATATAGATTTTCGTGCCCGTACAAATTTGAAAGTAGAAGACTAAGCATTAAACATATTGACAAACTGACTTATGTGTTGGTCACGCCACGCACGCATGATAAACTGGGATAAATGACAAAAACTTGGTGTATTGTCAGATTATTTATTTAGCATTATTATCAGTAATTGATGCGGTTGTTCAGTACTATTTATACGATAGTACCAGAAAAAAAACCAATGGATGTAGCAATATGTATGTAAGTCTTTATTTCGTAAAATGTGTTCTCAACATGTATAGCAGCGGTGCGCACGAGGGTGTTTTTGGTCACGCGGGTGACCATTGCAGCGTTCTTGGGTGACTTTTAAAATATGTATGCATTTTGGTAGCCGAGTGAGAATAAATCTGCCCGCATTCTGCAATTTAATTTAGATAGTCGATTGAGTCTATTTTTACACCCATTTGTATAGCAACTTTACATTGAAATGGCTCAAGCCATACATGTCAAGGAAATTGCTGAAAACATCAATTAATGAAAAACAATTCCAGGAAAGTACCGACGAACAATTTTTTGCGAAAATGTCAGACGAATTGTCAGGGGGTTCTGAGACGAATTGGCGGGGAATTTGTAAGACAAATTTTTACGGAAGTATCTAAACATATTTTCGCCAATTCGTGGGATAAAGTTTTAGGAAAATTACTAAACAATTTTCAGGATAATTGCTAAAAAATTGCTGGTAACACAAATATTCAAGGGCTTTGTGAGACAAATTGTCAGAGAATGGGTAGGACAAATTTTCCGGGAAGTATCTAAGAAGTAAATCCACCAATTGTCCGTGAATTTATGACAAATGTGTATATGCAAGGCAATTGCTGAACACAGATTTTCAGGGAATTTGTAAAACTACTTTTAAAGGAAATATAAAACACAAATTCCACGGGGATTTCTGAGATATACTCAGGTGGACAAGGGAAAGTGCTAATCTTTTTATATAACAATGTGGTATGTACGTATATATCTGTCAATTACTACGCTATTTGAAGCCAAGCTGCACATCTTAATTGCAAACAAATGCTTGCAAATGCACTCGTGCAGTGAACCTCACTATAATTGTGGACTGCGGAAAAGGTAAAAATAGGTCCAAAAATTCTGGTGACCATCGACATTGCTAAAACGAAAGAAGTGACCGCGGAACGCAAAGTTGTGCCCACCCCTGATGTATAGTTTATAGTGCTATGCTATAGTTACAGCGGAGTCTCTCTATAACAACATTGAAGGGAAGGAAAAAAATATTGCTAATGAAATGTATGAAATGTTGTTACATAGAACATTAAATATGTACCTTACATGTACAAACGACAGGAAAAATTAAGTTGTTACAAAGAAATGCTGTTTTAAAGAGGCTTGTTGTTATAGAGAGACTCCACTGTACGTATAAACATGAATAAATAAATATTGGCATTTCGAACAAATGCTAGGCAATTTCTATAAAACCCTTCGACGATATTTGGAGCTTCTGGGACACCACAGACTTTTTCGACACGTTTTTTGTTTCAGAAAATGCTTCACAAATATATTATTGTGGGAAAATGCCTAGAATATACTATAAATGTGAACCTGCTATTATGCATCCTCGAATCCTCGTAAACTAATAAAGTATAATGCATCTAAAACGCAATTAAGAGTCCCACCACATTCGAAATAATGAAGTCTACAAACGTGGGTGAGCTCACCCGATCAAACGCATAAAATTCTCCACCCCGAATTTTACATGGAGGGATTCCACGAACCGTTTTTTGAACGTACACCCCTAAATTAATGGGAACTCCAGCGTTACAAATACTATTGCGATGAAGTCCGGCTCGTATCCAAATTTTCTGAGTAATATCCTGCACTTGCAGCGGAAGGGAATAGGCCTGGTCAAAGTACAGAATGTAAAGGGATGTCGAATAAACGCCAATGCAAAATATGAGAATTGAGAATAACGGCGCTTTGTCGTAGCACTTGATGGCTCCAGTAATTCCAAAAATGGCAAGGGTGAGCATATTGCATTTGACCAGGTAGTGCAGCGTGGAATAGCCTTCGTTGAAAATTTGCACTTGCATAATAAATGTACGAATACTCCGGAAAGCCGTCGCCATTCGCATTAGAGAGCGCTGTCTGTTCAAAATAATTTTGCATATTAGCAACGATTTTAGCTGTATGCATATAACCCGATTAAATGTAAATAAATCAAATGTATAATCATGGTTAATTTGCAAAAACAAGGAGGCTAGGGTACGTTCTCACTCAATGTTTGCTGACATCATTTTGCACTTGTTCTCAAGGACGGGAAAAATCATCATCACCACGTATGCGTACTGGTACCCGACGGCGATTGAGACGACACTTCCGTAAATTTCGTAGATAAATGAAACAATTTGCATGGGGAGCATATATTTATATGGCGCCGGTAGTGCATTGTGAATGTAATAAAAAGTGGTGGAATTCGTGCAGAAAACGTAGCAGAAGAAACTGATGAAAAACACGTAAATGAGGGGCAACGCAATAATGCATTGCTCTTTCCACGGCCGTTTGCTCAGAAATAGAAGGTCGTACATTGAGCGGAATAGATCTGCATCGGAAAATGATTAGCAATTAAATTATCAAGATTAAAAATATGAATTTCAAACGAAATACAGTCAATTTTCTCTATAAAGGTTTAGCAAAACGCAGCCAGAAAAACCGTTATAACGGATAACTGGTATAAGGAAAACCGTTAAAAAACGGTTCTAATGGCGGGGGATTCGAAATTACCGACAAACCGGTATAGCGTGTGAGGGTGCGGTCTAAAACCGTTATAGCAAAAACGAATTTATGGCAGGGAGTTGATAAATTTGAAAAAACCGGTATAGCGTGTTAAGTCGTGGCCTAAAACCGTTATAGCAAAAAGGAATTTATGGCAGGGGATTCAGAAATTTTAAAAAACCGGTATAGCGTGTGAGGGCGTGACCTAAAACCGCTATAGCAAAAAGGAATTTATGGCAGGGGATTCAGAAATTTGAAAAACCGGTATAGAATGTGTGGGCGTTGCCAAAAACCGTTATAGCAAAAGACATTTATTGGTCGGGAATTCAGAGCTTCCCCGGTATAATGAAAAAACCGTTGTAAAATAACCGTTATAGAGGAAGATTTTAGCATTGAAATGGTCTCGGGCGGGTTTATGAACACCGTTATAGTGCGGAAACCGTTATTAGGAGGTCCGTTACAGAGAGAATTGACTGAAATTTGTAACGGGATTTATATATTGTCAGCATAATTTGTAATAGCTCTACCCTTGGCCCAATTGTTCCATCCTTCACCAGAGCTATTCACATGGCTGTGAATGAGATTGATGACGAAAGCATTATTGATTTTATTCCACACGTTCAATATGGCGTTCTCGGCCAGGGTGAGACAATAGAATGTTGCCAGGATCGTATTGAAGCAAACTTCGGTGATGTCCATGTCTCCAATGTTTTGAAGAGATTGCACCATCCGGAGGTTCTTGTAGGCCGTGAGAATGATGATAGCAACATATTTACATTCCCAGCGACGCATTCGAGATTTTGATATTCTGGCTTCAACCATTCCATCGTTGTTGGAAAAGCGAAACGGGACGACATTGATAGAACTGATGAAGGCAAAAGCCCAGATATTCCAGAAAATGTCACGGCGAGAAATCATGATGAGACTAGCCAAACCAAGTGTTCGGAAATAAATTAGCTTTGAAACGTTCACAAGACACTCATTAACAACAATTATTAGAGAACAGCATTTCTAGACAGCAATCCCTACTTTACTATGACCATATAATGTTGGAATGGAAGCTAATGGAAGGTTTCGGGTATATATATGTAGCAAACAAAATACATATGTACAACTATACACACAAAACTAAATTTTACAAGAGAAGCAAAAATATTATTTGAAAAGAATACTTCAAAACTCAGCAAACATTTGTTTTCCTAAAATAAATGCTGTTATTATTTATACGTGGTGGAGTCTCTCTATAACAAGTCTCTTTATAACAACATTTCTATATATACCTATATAACAATATTATTTGTTCCGCCCCTATTACATGTAAAGGACACATTTTATGTTCCATTATAACAACATTTCCCAGTACAGTAGAGTCTCTCTATAACAGCATCCAAGGGAACCCAAAATTTTGCTGTTATAAAAGGAATGCTGTTATAGAGAACACAATTATTATGGATTCTACGTACAGGATGCTTAGAATTTCATGACGTTATTGAGAACATGCTGTTATAAGGGGCGCTGTTATGGAGAGAATCCACTGTAACAATATTTTTTTCCTATCCTTTAGTGTTGTTATAGAGAGATAACTGGCAGAATAATACAGTGGAGTCTCTCTATAACAACTCTGAAAAATTCTGAAAACACGCAACAGATATGGACTAAATGTTCTCAGTTCTCATCTTGCTGCCGCGGAACCCAGAAATACTATTAAAAACACATGTTGATGCAAAATTTTATTGCAGTTTCAGTGAACACAGTGGGAACCGGATCCGACAACAATTATTCGATCTATGGTGATTTTTTTGGTTCACAAAATAGGGAAAAGGTCCGATTTTAAACTATGCGCGGTATAACCGCTATAACTTGGTCAATTGTTGTCAGATCAGGTTAACACTTGGCTTGTTAGGCAGCAGCATGGTGGACGTATTTTAAGAATCTACTCGTATACTTGTATTCTACTGCGTATTTTAAGAATTTTTGCCATTAGGAATTCGACAACTTAGTTGTATTTAGTTCTAAAGCATCGATATGTATCGTTGTTAATGATATTGCGGAAGAATTTTGAATTAAATTACACAAAAAAAAACTTATACTTACACGTCCAGCTTGCTGTTCTCAGAAGTAGCATAAGCCAAAGGATCAGCGCGTTCGAAGTGAAAATGTTTTTCACACATTCACAATATTGCAAAACTACTAAATATGTAAAATATTTGGAGTTCGAACTACAACGGGGGTGAAAGAATTTTGAAATTAATTTTTTCAAAAACACACCAAATGAGGGACCATTACTACACCGAAATTTCTTATAGATTTAGCATGGCGGAAACTTCCATGTCACAACAGTTTCTTGAAACATTGCTTTTTGCGTCCTGAAGGAAATTTTACTGAGGAAGTCGGTAGGCTGATTGCCCCAAATCCTGCTATTGAGTTACAGCCGCAGAACATTTAGATGAAGGACAGTTTCGGCCCGCCTTTAGTTTCCAAGAAAACATAAATCCTGACCACGCAAAAACTCTTATTTTCTTCTAAAGCGTACATATCAGGAGCATAGGAAAAGTAGAAAAATACATTAAATTTCGGTGTAGAAAGGGTCCCCCCTTTGGTATGTCTTTGAGAAATTAAATTCCAACCTTTTTCTTTCCCGTCGTTGGTGGAAGTGGCCCAAATGCTGAGGAAAATAAATTTCATATAACGAACGATGCAAACTCAATTTAGATACGTTGGTGTTAGCCATTCCATTGTGGAAGGAAAAGCGAAATGGGACGACGTTGATAGCGCCTTTTAAGGCAAAAGCCCCCATGTTGATAATACACATGATGACATTCATATACAGTGTCTATAACAACATTGAAGGGAAGGAAAAAAATATTGCTACTGATAAATGTTGTGACAGTCGACTCTCACTATAACAGTCCTCTCTATATATAAAAGCACTCTCACTATAACAGCATTCTGGGATACCCCCGAAAGCTTTATCAAGTAAACGGCTCCTTCTATAAAAGCACTTGCTATAACAGCACTTTGCCTATAACAACAGGGTTTTCCCTTCCCTAGACCACATTTCTCTCACTATAACAGCATTTTCTTTCTATAACAGCATTAAAATAAGATCAAATATCCCTTTAAAATTAACGTTTTCTCTATAGCATCACTTCAACTATAAAATATCGCAATTTTATTCTTTTTTCAACAAAAATTCTTCATTTTGGAAAAATTGCGCAAACATTTAAATCGTCTATTAAATTATCAATACTATTTCTGAAATTGCTGTTAATTAATCAATATTATTAATTTTTTGCTAAGTTTTCTTTAACAGCACAATTTCATGCTCAGATAGAGTGCTGTTATAGTGAGAGTCGACTGTATATAGAACATGTAACTTACATGTACAAACGGCGGGAAAAATTAAGTTGTTACAGAGAAATGTTGTTATAAAGAGACTTGTTATAGAGAGACTCCACTGTAGCTATATGATATACATATATTTAACATTGATAAACTTACCACGTTACTTTTCTCCTGCCTTGGTTAGGCTTGTGTAATTAATTTGTGCATTTGGCAAGAAGGAAGGACGTGGGCGCCATCCGGAAAACAAATAGTGCTTGGAATTGCTTTTTAGTTTCCCAGGTTGTATTGTAGCTGTTTGGTCAGAATATTAAATGTAGTTTTGATTGACTTTTCCTGTATTTCAATTTCCATGTTGTTGTCTGCTACAAGCAAACTCCAGGGAATTTTTTGTTAATAATGACTATATGTGTATATATACACATATAGTCATTATTAATTGGTATACCAATTATATTTGTTAAAAACAAGCGATCGTCCTTAAGGTGGATACCTGTATTTACTCTCTTTCAGTACTTTGGATTACACATGTGAAAAAGCGACGTGATGAATACGCTTGCTGACTACTTCAGTATTGTATATTAATTTGTATAATAACCATTAGTATATATGTATTAATTTGTGGCTCCGGCTTTAGTCAAATATTCATTGCACGCTTTTCATCCAATTACGATGCTCGATACATCCACATGACGGTTTTTTCTTCGTCATTATAGTTATAGTTATTACCATTTAACATTTCCGACAAACACACTATGAAAGCGTTTAAATATCGCCTCACGTCCCCGGTAAATACTTACACGTGTACTATCAGTTGGAGTGAATTAGGGCAACATGCTCCTCTCGAATTCACTAATTCCATATTATTTTCAAAATGTATAAACAGGGCTAAATTGGCTTCAATTATACGACCGAATAAAAAATGAGCGGATGTTTACGAAATCAGATCAGATAGGAAAATTACAAAATCGTTATGTATATAGAAACATATTCATTGGCCGAGGACTCAAAATTAAAGAAAAACCGGTATAGGGAGAGAAGTATGCGAAGGCGTGGCCTAAAACCGCTATAGGAAGAGAGGCTGACTGGTGGGGGATTCGAATCTTCTTCGTTTTAGAGAAAAACCTGTAATAGAGAAAATCGTTGTAAAGAATGAATTTCTAATAGTACATATCCCTCGGGCGGGTTTGTCAACACGGCTATAGTTCGAAAACCGTTATAGGGAGGCCCGCTATGGAGAGAGTCGACTGTATACAGTGGAGTCTCTCTATAACAACATTGAAGGGAATAGGAAAAAATATGGTTAATGGGAAATGTTGTTATACAGAACATAAAATAAGCACTTTGTATGTACGAAGGGCGGAAAAATTTTTGTTGCTGTATAGAAATGTTGTTATAAAGAGATTTGTTGAGACTCCACTGTACCGGATGTTTCGTATAAAAACGGACGAACCCTTGTTTCAATCTCAATATACGGCGAAATGTCCCTATAATACAACATGAAAAGAAGGACAAAAAATATTGTTCCAGCGAAATGTTGTTACAGTGGACTCTCCTTATAACAACTTTTTCTATATAACAACTTTATTTTTCAGCCCTTCGTATATGTATTGTACATATTTGGTGTTCCATAAAACAACTTTTTCATATTACAACCATGTTTGCCCTTCCCTTCAGGGTTGGTATAGCGCGAGTCCACTGTGTACAAATCATTAGATATCTGTACCTTACATACACGAAGGGCGGAAAAATGAATATTGTTAAGACGACTTGTTATAGAGAGACTCTGATTCGACTGATTTGCTCCTAATTTTCCTCTCTAATAGGTCACAATGTTTTCAAAATAAATTAATCTCATCGTGTTGGAAATTCATGAAGGACAGTGTATACTGTTCTTTCACACTAATTGCATCCGCTCATTTTTTATTAGATAGTGTAATTGAAGCCAATTTAACGTTGTTTATACTTTTTGAAAATATTAGGCAGTTAATGGATTTGAGAGGAAGAAGTTGACCTGATCCACGCCAAATGACACACGTGTACGTATGTATTTACAGGCGACGTGAGGCGCAATTCAAACTATTTCATTCATAGTATGTACGGTGAGTCCGCCTAATGGTGACAGTTGCCCTAACGGTGACAAACGTTCCGTGCAAGCACAACTTATGGACAAGTATTATTTTTTGCAAGTAACACCATTGACCCTGAGGTCAATTCAAATGATTTTGGCGCGAAATCCAAATTCGCGCCAGAGAACGACCACCTGGCCACCCGGCCATTTTCTGGTTAAACTCATCAGTCGAATTTCCGTTAGCAAATTTCAATCTCTTCCTCTGAGGACCGTTTCCACCAGAACAAGCCTTTAATTCACGAATGCCACCCTACACTTAAGTACTGTGAAAATTGCTGTTTTGTTTTCATCCGAAACAATCTTTTTACTTTTTAGAACATTTTTATTAAAGCCCGTTGAATTTTGCTTATGTTCCCAAAGGTGACATATTTTCTGTTCCAAAAGGTGACACAGCATGTTTTTCTCATCGCCTACGCGATTTGTTTAGCTACTAGCATTTAACATTGTAGGAGGTTCTACGACAAACAAAAATCCAGGGGAACTCATAGTTATTCACAGTTAGAAATAAATGAGGCTGCGTGACAAAATAATTCTTGTATTTTGGGATTCTATATACTCACTAATTAACCAATATAAATTAATTTTTTCAGTTTTTTTACCTGTATAGTCACGTCTACTGTGTAGAATAGCGAACAGCACAGATTTAAGCATGACCGCCATTGCAAATTAATTATAACAGCAAACTAAACACAATTTATCACAATAGAACTAAATTAATTTGCATTGTTAAATTGCTGGTCCTCTATACACGTTGTGTTGTAAGTTGTCACGATTTTGTTTATAAACAAAAAAGCAAAATCGTACTTGGTACTCCGTATATTAACTAATAACAATAACATGAAAGAAACAGAGTTACCAACAAAAACAAAACCCCACATATTTTATGCAAATTTGGGGTGGGCAAAAACAATACAGAAACAAACTGAAAGAATTATACACACGTTTGGTTCGAAAATTTAGTTCGAGATGCAATTTTGTTAAAAAAATCAAAATAAATGAAACATCCGTTCGTTCAGACGGAAAATTAGCTAAAAGGAACGTATAGCGCTGTAGTTCGTGCAAGGCCCAAGGGCATCTATTTGATTTTTATTGGACTTGATTACTTTATGCACAGAGGTAGAATGGAAATAATCACTTCGTGAATTAGCGTTCACTGGAGATAGTCCGATACGTTTCTTCACCGACGATATAAGCTTCTGCAAAACCTACAGTGGAGTCTCTCTATAACAGCATCCACGGGATCCCGAAATTTTGCTGTTATAAAAGGAATGTTGTTATAGAGAACACAATTAATAGCTATGTATACCATGTACAAGGTGCCGCGAATTTCCTGACGTTATTCAGAACATGCTGTTATAAGGGGCGCTGTTATGAAGAGACTCCACTGTACATGAATCTTAATGTGCACACATAGTCACCTTTAAAATCACCAACTGTCACCTTTAGGCACATCGACGTTTTTGACTATCCGAATATTTTGATTTATTGCTCTACTATTCTTAATCCAAAGTTGTTGACAAACATACAGACTTGCAAATGACATTTCAATGCATTAGAATTGGAAAACAAATAAAAACTCTCATAGACACATTTTGAGAAAAATGAATTTGTTTCGAAACTATGTCACCTTTAGGCGCACTCACCTTATTATCGGAAAAGTTGAAGGTTACGAAGAAAGAGAAAATCTGATGTAGGTGTATCGAGAATCGTAATTGGCTCCAAAGTATATTATGAATATTGAAGTGAAAGCAAAGTAGCACATTATGTATACCTACAGAAGAAGTATACTAAGCGTTTTCATTAGCTTGCTGCACCGGAAATTCAAACTACTTAAAGCGCGTAAATAATGGTATCCCCTTAAAAATCATAGATTTTGTTCAACAAATGTATATATAGTTATTCCAAGCGCAAAATTCTCTTTAGTCTGCTTTTAGCAGAGCCACATGAAAGATCAAGAGAATTTTCCTTCTACTGTTTCTCATGCTGAATCCTGCACACGCAGAATTCCAAGAACTTATATTAGAAATCCTAAAAATCAACTTCTATGAATATCCTGCCAATATTTGTCATCTAAAAATAACCGGCGATTATTTTTCCCATTTTGAAAAAATTGCTGCAATTTTGCAGCACGCAAATTCCAATCAATCAGGAGCAAATTTAATCTTCGGACCAAATGGGAGCAACAAAGCCTGGTCAGCTAAAAACGAAAACCAAGCTAAAAACCAAGCATTTAGTTTCCCAGATTCCGCCCACGTCCTGGCATTCCTGCCCAGTGAATCAGAAGGATACAGCCCAGATGTTCTTATTGAGAATGTGGCGAATAATTACACAAGTTTACCCAGGCCGGAAATAAATAATTTTGTATTTATCGGACACTCCGGAGAGAAAATTAAAGCGGTG
Organism: Disparrhopalites patrizii; assembly: GCA_034698585.1. NCBI lineage: Eukaryota > Metazoa > Arthropoda > Collembola > Symphypleona > Sminthuridae > Disparrhopalites > Disparrhopalites patrizii. The sequence continues at coordinate 5,544 of JAQGBT010002477.1, read as the reverse complement.
CTGGAGAATGTCCGAGTTAATCGTCTCCGGTTTGTCCTAGGGATTTCTGCTCCTGAAAATGATCCTCTGGAAATTTTTTCGTGGGCGAGACATTCAAGATGGCGCCAGGACGTGCCTTGGGAAAATTTGTTGATGTTGCCCCTCCGAGCAAATAACGCCCAAGGATATCTTTTCCAAACCACCTTGTTGGGCTACGAAAATCACATGGTTTTTGATTCTCAAAAACGAATAATAGGAGGCGTGTCCTACTCCATCTTCACGAAAATGGCAAAACACTACAATCTCACCTATAATCTCACCTATATATGGAACTCCAAAATTCGGGAAAAATCCAGATGGGACCTGGTACAGTTATGTATTAAATTAACAAAAATACTAGTACGGCCGTGCCGCCTACGGCCGGCAAAATCCTTCAGCAAAATGTATGAGACCCGCGAGTGTCATTAATGACACTTTTAAGAATTCTCAAGTATGGTTCGCACTATTGAAGCATAAAGTATAATAACTAATAACTAACCATATTTTTTTGATTTGTTAAACCCCATATGTTGAACATGCGATTTTTTCCGCCGCGTTTCATATGCTATAATTTTTAAACGGATGCATGTGGTATCAAAATACATTTTCAATTCTGAAAGCTTGACTTCTTAGCTTTCGAACGAGAAAGTACTCGTATGTCTATGCATGGCTATAGGAACGTTGTAAGCGGTAGAGTTGGTTGTGTTTTTCGACGACCATACGGTATACCGAGGAGTCTCTCTATAACAACACTGAAGGGAAAATGCTCCTTGAAAAATGCAAAATCAACCGGCTTTTGACAACGTTTGCTTTCATATTTCGCAAAAGTAAACACATTTTCCAAATAACTTGCATTTTCCAAAGAGACGGCTTAGGGACACGAGCAGTACATACGGTGGACGCGGTATTATGGGTATTTGATAAGGTATAGGGTCAATTTTATTGGTTAAGCATGGAGTATAGCCGAAACGAAAATGGAAATTCTTGCCATGCTAAATCCAATAAGAAATTTTGGCGTAGTAAGGGTCCCCGTGTGGTCAGTTTTAAAAATCAAAAATTTCAAATTTTTTTCTACCGTCCGGTGGGTCAAACTGGCACCAATATTTTATATATTTGGTATAATAGTTCCGAGGTAGGGAACATGTACAAAAAGTTCAACTTGAAACGGAGTTATCACTTGGTCTACGTTACTTGTAAACCAAAACAGAAGAAGACATATGTAACAGGACGGCAAGAAACATTATATACCCCCTAATCTTTGTGAAGCGGGCATGCTACAGCGTAGTTCATGTAAGTTTGTTATGTAGAATTTTATTGCGATTCCAGAAAAAAAAATTCATCTCCATAGGACTAGGATTAGCTAAGTCATGGCGGCTTTTTCAAAACAAGTTAAAAATTCCAAATTTTCGACAAAATCGATTTTTTGCTTTTGCTTTCAGGGACAAAACCTTCATGTTCTCGCAACCGTGTAAAAGGGAATAAGGGTGTTTTCTAAGCACAATTTTATTGTGAATCTACGAAAAAAATCCCTATTCAGATCGAAGGAGAATTGACCAAGTAATGGCAATTTTCCCGCGCCGAGTTCAAAAATGAGAACTTTTGATGAAATTAATGATTTTCATTAAATCATAAGAAAATGCAACCAAAATCCATTTTTGTACTAATTAATGTCTTGAAAATTAAAAAAAGCACTTATGGGCGCTCTTGAAACCATAGTTTCATAAAAAAAACAATTCTAAATTTTTTGCCTTTCAGTGCGCCATATTGACGTGTCTTAACCATCTATGAACCATTTGGAGGTATTTTCCAAAATGCATAGAAACACATTCAATAAATTTATTTTGGCCCCTAGATGCAGAATCAAACATTGATTTAATGTGAAATTATCATTTTTAAACTCGGCGCGGGAAAATTGCTATAACTTGGTCAATTCCGGTTCGATCTTTTTTTCGCAGGTCCACAATAGAATTCTGTTTAGAAAATCCTTTTATGCAGGTATACCCGGTTGTGAGAACATAAAGTTTTTACCGCTTACTGTTTTGTGGAGGTGTTATATTTCTCTGGGTCTGAAATTGATGGTCTGCATTTATTTCACTTCGTGATCAGAATGCTTGCGTATCGTTGTTTTATGTTGTATATACTTGTGTTATACGTGTCTTATACATACTTAAATTGTAATTAATTTTTGTGACAAATACTTTGTAGTATATTAGAACTATATTTAAACATACCGTTCACTAATAATGATTGCATGCACATGCAAAAAATGTATACATAATTATATTTAGTTCGGAACATTTTCCACTGCTAACTTTGTGTCCGCATCATGTACATACGTGGTGGAGTTTCCATCTTTGTTCATGATAAGTTTGTCTCCTTTCATGAATACCGTGGAAGGTGCGCGTGTTTTGATTTCCTTTTCGTTTTGTTTTAATCGAATTTTACTTGAGGAAACTGATCTCCTCAAACTCCTTGCCAGGCATATTAGCTTCCCAAATGCGTTCACTGTCAAAGTACTAATTATTATAAATTAAATTATCTTCCTTGTTACATTCCAACTTCAGTAACCATCTAATAATTTACAAAGTCCTGGATAGCATTTCGAATAATTATTTCTAAAATACTAGCAGCAGGCTCACCACATTTGTAATAATGTAATCGACAAATGCGGGTGAGCTCTCCCGGTCAAACTCATAGAATGCTCCACCCCGAATTTTACAAGGAGGAATTCCACGCGCGGTTTTTTGCACGTACATCACGAAATTCCTTTGAATTGCAAAATGAATGCTGTCAACGTTTCGATCAAGTCCGGCCCGCCTCCAAATTTGCTGAGTAATATTCTCTATTTGCAACGGAAGAGAATAAGCTTGATCAAAGTACAGAATGTAGAGGGATGCGCAGTATAAGCCTATAAATAATATAAGCAATGAGAATGACAGTGTCTCCTCGTAGCATTTGATGGCTCCAGCAATTCCGAAAATGGCAATGGTCAACATATTCAATTTGACGAGATAATGCAGCGTGGAAAAACCTTCGTTGAAAATTTGCACCTCCATGATGAGAGAACGGATATTCCTAAAAGCCACTCCCAACCGCACCAAAGAGCGCTGTCTGTTATAACATAAAGTTTCACATGACCAAAAAATATTATGATTGTATGTATAAGTTGTACATATTCTTAGAATATTATTGATGAAAATACGGATGCAAATTCTTACTCAATATCTGCTGCCATAATTTTGCATTTGTCCGCAAGCACGGGTAAAATAATCATCACGAGATACGCGTATTGATATCCAACCGCGCAAGCTATGATGCCCCCAAAAAGTTCGTACCAAAACGACAAGAATTGCACCGCGAACATACGTTTATATGGCGCCGGCAGGACATTGTGAATGTAATAAAACGAGGCAGAATTTGACCAAAAAATGAAACCGGAGAGTGCGACCAGTAGCACGTAAATGAATGGTAGCACAATAATGCACTGCTCCTTCCACGGTCGCTTGCCCAGAAATAAAAGGTCGTACATTGCGTGGTACAAATCTGGAGGATAAATTATTTTAAAATAATATGAATTATTCTGAATACAACTAATAATATTTGGACATGATTTTCAAATAGAACCAATTTCATGGGCTTCTATATGCGAATGTCACTTTTATTCATTTTACCCATTGTTAACACTTGCATTACTGATATACATATAAGCTTAAGGATTGGTATTGGTCTAGCGGTGGCAACGATCCGATTTGATCCAAAAATTTTAGTTCGATTCGTTTAGCCTGAATTCGAACGAAATTGACAATTCAATCCGATTCATTATGAAAAAGATTCGAATTGGTTTGATGCAAGCTCATGGATTGCATGGAATCATGATTCAAATGATCCAAAATATATATTATTGTGACACATGTTTTCAATTTTTGCAAATTTTAAGCATATAAAGGAAGTCTAGTAATTTCCCACTTCAAATAAATGCAAGAAATCTTAATATAATATTGATCGTTGATTTAAACTTTCAACTTTACATATTTTGATGGCTATTCTTCTGTTTCGGAAGAATATCTAAAAAATTTGCATTAAATAATGGATCGAATGAATTGAATTTTAGTTAAATATGATTCGATTTACTTCTTGAATCGAATTATTTGATTCGATTTACGTCTTGAATCGAATTATTTGATTAGATTTACGTCTGGAATCGAATTATTTGATTCGATTTATGTCTTGAATCGAATTACTTGATTCGATTCACGGCTTTGAATCGAATCAAATTTTCAAGTATTTGAATTGAATCGAATCCAATTCAATAGAAAAATCCGATTCAGAATGGAATCGCTGCCACCACTATAGTATTTTTATACGGTGGAGTCTCTATATAACAACTCTGAAGGGAAGGGCGAAAACTATTGTAACATCATTTCTCTGTAACAATAGTATTGCTACAGGGAAATGATGTTATATATGTATATATATTATATGTATATAGGACAATAAATATGCACCTTACATTTACCGAGGCTGGAAAAATAATGCTATTATAAAGAGACTTCATTGTACTACATTTATAATAGTTTTTTTTACCTTTTTTCCAGGAGTTCCAACCTTCGCCAGAGCTATTAACATGGTCGTGAATAAGATTGATTACTAAGGCGTTATTGTCATTGTTCCACAAGTTCAAAATGAGATTCTCGGCAAGGGTAAGGGTAAAGAATGTTGCTAGGATGGTATTGTAGCAAACTCCAAAGATGTCTATTTCTTCCAGCATTGGAAGAGATTGCACCATCCGGAGGTTCTTGAAGGCGGTTAAAATTATGAGCGCAATACATTTATATTGCCAGCGACGCAGCCGGGACTTAGATACATTGGCGTTAGCTTGGCCATTATGGCTGGAAAAGTGAAAGGGGACGACGTTGATGACACTGATGAGGGCAAATGCCCAAATGTTCCAGAAGTTGTCGCGGCGGGAAATCATGAGGGAATGTACTGATTTCAGTTTTTTTTACAAACAATTGCTCTTTGATCCTTTATTCAAAAGGGGTCCAAATGCTTTCTTACACAGTGGAGTGTTCGAACCTGTAATAAGTTTCTCTATAAGAAGTCTCTTTATAACAACATTTAAATATATGTAACGACCAAGGTATGCCGTCGGAAACGGTAGTCGAATTTAAATCGGAATTATATAAATATTTTTTAGTATTTTAATCGGAATTATATAAATATTTTTTAGTATTTTAATCGGAATTATATAAACATTTTCAGTATTTTAATCGGAATTATATTAATATTTTTCAGTATTATAATCGGAATTATAATTATATTTCTCAGTATTATAATCGGAATTATCTTAATATTTTTCAGTATTCTAATCAGAATTATCTTAATATTTTTCAGTATTATAATCGGAATTATAATTATATTTTTCAGTATTATAATCGGAATTATAATTATATTTTTCAGTATTATAATCGGAATTATATTAATATTTTTCAGTATTATAATCGGAATTATATTAATATTTTTCAG